>JAIUZE010066141.1:0-115179 GCA_022085475.1 Heliosperma pusillum
GTTTTAGAAAGTCGAAAAAAACACCCAAAACAGCCCAAACAGGCCCGTGGGCCCATTCAGGCCCATGTTGGGTTCGGCCCAAAAGTCAGCCCGTGGGTCCCACTTTGGGACTTGTGACGGTTTTTGAGTTATCGTCATTTTTATCGTGTTTTGTAATATGTAGCAAGTGGGAAATATTAATAAGTAAAATATTTAATTAAAAAGGTTTTCATAAAATTATTATTTCTCACATGTTAGAAATTATAATACAAGATTTTAGTTTAATTTAATATCCTTTAAGTCAAGCGGGTTTTGGTATGATATAATAATTCACATGTTAGAAGTTTTAATAAAATAACATGTAACGAATATGTTGATTTTTATGATCAAGTCTATGTGGTAAAGACTCTGTTTCTAGCCGGTTGGACCAAACGGGTTTGGTCAAACTAAGATCTAGTCAGCCCCGTTTTGACTGATGACCCGTCGCGGGACTCGGGTCGGGGATTTGTCTTCAAGTAAGGTTGTATTTAATTAATGAAATAGCCTTAGTAGATATAAGGCGATATGTTATTTGAATATGATTTATATGCAATTATTCACATGATAGGAGGTTGTTCCTGTGACGGTTTGATTGTATGATATATGTCGTGTTGACTAAGTACCCATAGAGAATTATGAGTATATGGCGTCTTGACCATTCTAATTCTAAATGAGTATCTTGGACCATGACATGGATAGGCAGTACTATCTTTAACGAGTATATGTTCACCACTGATAGCTTTTGTGTCACTGGCTTGGGCCTTTTGATACCAAGCCGGGGGCATGGCTGCCTAATTGCTTCCACTTTGGGAATGGAGCCAGCTTAAGTACTAGCCATCTCTGCTTAGGGGGTCGCCTAGTAGAGTTTCTCGTGTACGGTTATGTCATGAGACGGGGAATGGAATAGCTGTTGTCGCTAGGTCTGATCAGTCTAGGACTAGGATGTTTTCATACCTTGTGGTATAGCCTCGAGTTACAGAAGTCGACTATTGACTGTCCTAAGAACTTATGCCTGTTTATAGACGTATTGGTCTTTCATGTTTGTATGATTCTATGAATCTTAGAAGGTGAGATGCAAGCCGGCTAAGGTTGATAGAGTTTGGATTACCGGTTGTTAACTGATTCACATGATATTATGTTTGATTAGGGTTTGAGTGTATCATGGCCATGTTAACGGTAACATCTGAGCTAGCATACCAGCTTCCCTACCTCGTGTTATAGTTTATTATCGGATTCACATGATAGCTTTCATATGCTAGGTTATATGTTAGTTAATTGTTTCATAACATGAAAAGCATATCATATATCTTAATGTTTTGTATTTTCCATATACATTGCTTTTATGTTATTCATGTTTAATTAAACTCGACATTTCGTGGCTGGGAGAACTCGGAGTTACTCCCACTGACTGTGGCTTTCGTGTTTATATTTAATGCGGTTGGCAGGTTTGTGATGCATACATTGGGTACATTGACGAGCTAGCGAGCGAAGTATTTACCTTGGACCTATATTCGGTTCTTAGATTGTATATTATTATACACTCTTTTATTTCAGTATTTATACGGGAGATATGTCTACCGTCTTGTATATTTCTTTTGTATAATATTATTTCCGTTTTGTAATGAACCTTTTTATTTCAGACACCTTTGTTATGTATTCTTATCTTTTTAGTTAAATTATTTTTTTTTTTTTTTTTTTTCTTCCGCAAAATCTTAGGGATGGCTGTCACATAATGGAAAGGAAGGGAGGGAAATATTAATTTGGGGGTAATGATGAAAAAATGACAAGGGTATTATTGTGAAAGTCGTATATGAAATAGTAAAATCCGTATGTGAAAAAACACGTCTCTTAATTATTTAGGAGCATATTTTGGTAGACCATAAAATATAACACTAAGTCTTGTTTGTGACGGGGAGATCCGTCGCAAGCTTGCGATGTGTCAAATCCCCATTTCAAAGAGCAAGTGGCAAGGCAAGTGAAGTGCTCCATTTGCCACCAACTTGCCCCCATTTGCTTTTTGTGATGAGGATTTGACCCGTTGCAAGCTTGTGACGTGTCGTTCCATCACAAATGAGAATTTGTGAAAATATAATTGTAGCCATATATACTATCTACCGTACTCCATATCAAACTTCAAAATTCATGGAGTAAAATTAATAAAAGAATGTTAGGTGTAAATGTAATTTTTTTTCTATAGACTTCGTTTAAAATCCAATTTGTAGAGTAAAATCATACGGAGTATCTTGATAATTTATTGGTGCGTATTAACTTAACTAGAGGTCTCGAGTTCAATACCTAAATATACAAAAGTGTTAAAACTCAAAAGAGAAAGCTTTACCGTTTTAGTGGTTCTAAGGTTCTACCCGAATTGAATCCGAACTAAACCCGTCTGAAGTAAGACCTTCCGTTAAAAAAAAAATTTAGAAGTGTATATAGTGCAAAGGTAGATACTCCGTATTATACCCATGACAATGACAATAATTTTGGCCAAAATCGAAAATTTATTGTGTGAATACACCAACTACCAAGATTAACATAAAGGATCTTTCACAAACTTTTCTTTAGGGAAAGACATGTCCAAATTAATCACCCTCAATCTTTTTTCCTATGACTAATTTCCCATTATATTTCATAAAATCATTATTTAATTTTATTACATATATATATTTAATAATGTAATAATCACAATAATAATATATTAATTTAATTAATTAATTAATTTAATTAATATGTGGTGGTTTTTTTGTAAAAAAAATGCAGGTTACTGACCCCTCTCTCCCTTCTTTAATCCACACCTCTCTGTCTGTCTCTCTTCTCAATTCTCATCTTCCAAAGCCTTCAACCTCTCTCTTCCTCCCATTTGCTCACTGTGTTTTTTAGTCTTCTTTCTTTCTTTTTTATTTTTTATTTTTTATTCTTTTACCATTTTTAGAGACATAAGTTTTTATTTTTCTAAACTTTCTGATTTTTTTTTGTTGATTTTTTCCCCTTTATGTTCTTCTCATTTTATTCAGTTTAATTTTATTAAAAAAAATTTATTTAGTTTTTAGGCAGATCCAACTGGGTCTTCTCTGGTAAGCACCAACTATTTTTTTTGTTTTTTAATAATTTTTTTCTGGGTTTTTTTGATGATCAATTTCTGGGTATGCTGTCTACTTTTTTATTGTTTTAATCTTTATATTTGTTTGATTATATATGTGGGTTTTCTGCATAATTTTGGAATCTTTAGCTTTTAGTTTGCTTGATTATATTTATTTTTGCAGGGTTTTGTGAATTTGATGTGTTGTTCTTCATTTTGTTGTGTTGATGATGTGTTTATTCAGCTTATAGCTCAGTTTCAGGTGATATTGTTGGTTACTTGGTTTCTGTAGAAAGTTTCAATCTTTTTCTGATTTCATGTGTGTTTAAGTATGCTGGTACATTGGAATTTGTGTTCATTTTAATGGCATGTGAAAGTTGTAAGTAAATAACCATGTTACTAATAAACAAAGTGCTTAGACTACATGCAATGTTGGGGTTTTAAGGTGTAGGATTAGGGTTTTGTGGTGTAGAATTGGGTTTTTGTGGCGTTAACGGGTTCTCAGGCTTTCCTTGTTTTGTATGATTCACCCCCTTTTGATGTACATTATGCTTGATTGTATTAATTGTTGTTTTGGTAGTCATGCTTTTGAGCTTTAACATTGATAAATAAACCACTGTGAGTAATAGAATGCTATGTTAGTCAGACTCGTTTAGAAGTATTCAATACGGGTGCGTGTCCAAGTGTCGGACTCGGCTATTTTATTGAAAAATATGCATATTTTGTCTAAAATGAGGTGTCCAAGTGTCATACCAGTATCGAGTGTTAGACACGGGTACGCGAGGAAATTATAAGAGTCGGAGTAACATTAGAATGTGGTGGGAGAACTATTGGCTGGTAGTGATTCATTTTTGCACCTATTTTGTCGCCTTTATTCTCATCGTGATTATATCAGTGTATCTTCACTGTGTATGAAGTCCTTACATTTTGTCTAGATCATTTATAGAACTTTTGCAACTTGTTAGTGTGTACTGTTGGAATTGCACAGACTGGTCAAGCCTATCTCTTAAATTGAGTTTAAGACTGTTAACAAAGCTGTTAAACCATCTTTCTCTTTTTAATTTTGTGGTTTTGGTTGAGAAGTTTTTAGAAATCACATAAATTATAATTTGATTTTCCTGCTTGTAGAAACATTTTTCCAAGGAAACCATACAGATACAGTGATGCAAGGGCAGAGGAGTGCCATTGGTTCCCTGCCGGATTCAATAAATTTTGATTACGGGTCTCCAACTACCAATGTAGGTGCAGACCCGCAAATTTGTTGGAATAATCTTCCAAATCCTGCTGAAAGCAGGTTGTCTGATTATATGATTTCGACTAGCAATTCAGATAACACATATCTGAGTAGTGTTAATCCTGAAGGTCGAAACTTTAGCCGATGGAATGTTGGTGACCCGAATTCTGTGGCCCAACAAAACATTGTTGGCCAATCAACTCAAAGTGGCTGGTCACCTCCAATAAATACCTCAATTGGCGTCGGTTTGAGGTTGGATTTGCAGCAACATGAGGCTGGAAATCTTGTTTCACAACCTGATATTAATTTGAACCTTAGTACCAATCAAATTGTGCGAGGTTCCAGCTCAAGTTCCGCTTCTCAAAGTTTTGATTTAAATGAGGCACGCTACCATAGAGTTGTCGATGAGATGGACTGTCCTAGTTCTTCAACATCTTTTGGATTCGAGAGTAAATTTCACACTTCGGCCAGCACTTCGTCTGGTAGTGGTGGGTTCCTTGTTGAAGATGATGATGGCAGACCTGGTTGCTCTTTGGATGGTCGCCGGTTGTCGTGTAAGAGGAAAACACTTGAAGGAAATGCTGGTCAATCATCTAGTGGCGGAAATTTCTTTCCAGGGGCCGAAGATAGCATGTGGCCAGGGATTTCTCCACATTTCGACGTGCCTGGAAGTTCTTCTAATGTTAGCCTCCCTGAACAGGTCAATCCAAGACTTGGATTGGGAATGAGTGGGCGGGTTCCTAGTGACAGTCTCCGTCCTCTAAACGTTCTTGGTGGTTTAGAAAGCTCTCAAAGGATTTATCGGTCAAGGGTAAATCTATCCATTCAACAAGATTCTATGTCAAATAATTCATTTCTACCAGTGCCTACTAGTGTTACTAGGCACCCCGATATTCCATCAGTCCATCAGCCTTTGAGGTTTGTCCCCATTAATGCTTCTCATGACTTGATGTCACAGATTCCACAAGAGACCTCGGTTCCACAAAACCAATCTGCCCTAATGCGTGCATCTACTATGCGGCGAAGTGGGCAATCCCATAGGTGGAATACATTAAGGCCTGTAATTTCATCTGGGTCTGGAGATAGAGATGACGTGTTGCCTGATGAGTTTAGCTCTAGAAATCTACCAAGAAACATTGGAGAGCATCCTATGTTTGCACCTCCAATTGAAGCGAGGAGTTCGGCTTCACATCCAACAAACTGGAGCCTTAATAGTGGTAGCGCGGGAATATCCAGAAATGCTGGGTCAAGTTCCCGCTCTGGGTCTAGTGTTGGGCCCCAGTCTTCAGTGGGACCCAGTTGGTCTTCTCAGCGCCATCCCCCATCGCAGTACTCGCGGAGATTGTCGGAATATGTTCGTAGGTCACTGATATCTTCCGCTGGGTCTGATATTGCAGGCCAAAGCAGTAGTAGTAGCCAACAACGTCTCATTCCTGCTTCCTCACAAGATGTACTTCCCTCCAGTGGTGTAAATCAGGGGAATAATCGCGTACACTCTAGATCGGCATTATGGTTGGAGAGGCAAGGTGATGGTGCTGGTGGAATTCCTTATTTGCGAGCTTTAGCGGCTGCGGGAGAAGGAAGGAGCAGGCTTGTTTCTGAGGTTTGTGCTGCTTTTCTCTTTCATGTTATACTTCTATCTGATATTTTTTTTTCTGTAATTATCTAATGCGAAGTTTGCTGTGAGATTTGTTTCATATTTTGATCTGTTTTTCATCTTCTTCTCTTTCCTTGAAATGAGTTGACATTTTTTTCGTCATACTTGAGCTCTATTGTCAAATACTCGCTCAAACCTATAGTACTGTTATGGCATTACTGCAAATCTGCAATGCGTTTAATGCACCCAACAAGGATAGAGGGAGTCGGTTCGGTTTAACTGAGTTTGTTTTAGTTGGATACTCTTGTATTGTTTAAAGCAGTTATTCTGCTGCGTTACCTAGTGATTGTAAATGAATTTTGTAACGATTTTGTTTTCAAATGAATTGCTTTGAAATTACACGGGTTCCAAGTTTAAAATATTGGTGTTTAGGTGTTTTTTCAGCAATTTTCTGGGGCATATTTTTTGTGAGGTGTAAATTCATAAGGGGGACAGCTTCTTGTGGTACCATTAATTTAAAAGTTTTTTTTCCCCGAGTATATACATCTCCTGGATACTTGAATCTTCCGACAGATACACAAGCTTTTGTTTTAGGCTGTGACTTTACATAGTAAATCCTATATCTTGTTGGCCTCTCTTAATTTTGATGGTGTGGTTTCCAATGTCAAAAATTCTAGAACACCTTTCTTCATTACCGTCTTCCTTCATCTGCTCGCCTCTTCATTACAAACCCTCAAATCCTAAGTGCATGGAGGGAGAGGCATAACGCTCCATGGCCAATTGGCGATACACCTGCTAAGCTCTTTTCCCATTACTTAACGTAGCTATGTGCTACTTTAGGTAGCACCAAAACGGACGGACACGGACACGACACGGACACGTGATACGGCATCTCGTGAAATTTAGGACACGGGACACGTCGTTTAAATTTAATAAAATATATATTTCAACGTACTATTTTATTTTTGTATTAGTATTTGATATTAAATATAAATAATTGAAGGTAAAATGTGATTTTGACTATAATTCATTCTCATTTTCTACCCAAACTTATCTTCGAATCAATCTCTTTAAGTTTTCGACCTCTCATTCCTTGTTTATAAGTGTCCGTGTGTCCGACACGGGACGGCCAATTAGGAGAAGTGTCCGTGCTATCTAGTGCTACAATGTAACGCCCCCAAAAATAGGCAGGTAGCTCAAAATAGCTCTTTATATTAATAATATACTGTAGCGGAATTACAGGGCGTCACCGCCGTATTTTCTTTCCGAAGGGAAAATACAAGGCTTATACAATAAAATAAATACACTTATAAAACTAAAACTACAAACTCTATTTATTTAATTAAACATCTTATAAGTCTCTTCTATATGGAGTTTCTCACTCTTGACCCCCCCGATACTTGTACCTGAAAAATATATAAAAATAACGGGATCAACCACAGGCTGAGTATGACTCCGGTTGCCTCCACTAGACTTATGTCATTTTCATTATTCATTTTTCCTTATTCCTCATTAATATCACGTCAGTGAGTACAATAAATTACCCAAGTATAATAACCTACCATCATACAGTATTTCTTGTCAACCTGTCAGGTCTCCAATTATTATATCATTTCTTATTTTCATAAGAACACATATTCATATTACATTAGTGTCGGTCTACCATTACCGAACAAGAGAGACATTACGGAGATACACACTCCCTCAGGTTTAAGACCCACCTCCATGTACTCAGGTCTAAGACCCACCTCGGCTATTGCCGGAGAACAGAACCGTAGTTCACATGAGCCGCGCCCCCTTCCGTGTACACAGGTTACAAAATAATGTCATCTCTATCCAATAATCGTATCTCGAATGCTACAATTGGCCAAATGTACATTATAACAAAAGTAGCAGCATGACAAACATTATGACATATAAGACATAAATATAACATAGACGGGGTATAACAGTCATAAGATAAGATTTACGATAAATTTATGATAACCAATTATTTCTAACATTGTCTTATTTTAAAATAAATCCTGAATTATATCGACAAAGGGTTCCGAAATCATACGACCATTATAACGGCTCTACTACAAAACTTACGGATAAAATAATATAAACTATTATATCGATGAAGGGTCCTGAAATCATACTAGCATTATAACGGCTCTACTACAAAACTTACGGATAAAATAATCTAAACAATTACTTATACTATCCTCTTATTTCATTTATGTATATAAATAATTATAACGACGAAAGGTCCCGAAATCATACTATATCACGAGGGCCATTATTACGCAAAATCTCGTGTTTAAGAACTGCCCTGGTCATTGTTGAGTTGTTGATGCAAACTCCGTCTTTATGATCTCCCTTGTCTAAATTCCCTCTTTCTTTCTTTTCTTTTTCCCCCTTTTTATTCTTTTGGTTTTTTTTTACCTCTACTTCATTTCCCAAGTTGACTATTTTATTTCTTCGACTTTGCGTGATGATCCTTGTGTATTAAACCAAATAGCCTAGGTGAGTCATCTATGGAATCATACGTGCCTTGATGTTAGAGTTTTGCCTTTTTTTTTTTTTTTTGATAGTTATCTAGTAAAATTTACGTCATAAGAAAATTTAACGGGTTACTTTTTATACTAGTCTTGACATATATACTTTATACGTGTTTAGTCTACAAAGTCTCGGATAGTCCTATTATTATATATATATATTCAAGTTTATTTTATTCGGGATATTACATACAATAACCACAATAAGTTAGAGGTGATCAAATACTGGTTTGGGCCAAACACCGACTGGCGTAAACTACACTTTTAGCCCATGGACAAGAGATTGTATACATTTGATTAAAATACTCTTTACAAAATAGTGAAAGTGTAAACATCCTGATGAATCGGAGGGAGTAGGTACCTGCTCTTTTTACACGTACGAGTCGTCAACTCTTATGAACGGCACGGCCCCTAGTCAATTCTACTACAAGTCTTCCAGCAATGGTGTTACTTCTCTTTTATGACTTCGCCTTTGCATTTTATTAGTTTAGTAGAAGCTAGGCTCTCTTAAGGAAAACACTTTCAATGACAAGGCGTAACTTGTTTTAGGCCGTACCCTTGTTTTCATATGATCGGTTTTGGGGTGATGCGGGCTTACTGAGCTGCCAAGGGGACGTCTTTTTTCCCCTCCTAGATGATTGATGTTGGGTTTGGTTGTACACCTTATGTGTTACTATCATGTATGGGCAATGAATTGCTTTAAGGTTAACCCTTATTATGATAAAAGCTATTTTTACCTCCCCTCATTTTTATATGTTGAAGAGAGTAGATCTGTTACAATTTGCGACTTCAGAGTAGGATAGTATAGTCTTTGTAATTGATAGTTATTTAGGCCACTAAGGCCTAAATGATTTAAGAAGTTAGAGTAGAAACTAGAGAAAATTGATAACTTTTACCTTTTTCACTTCTCCTTTTCTCAACTTACACCTTTGTCAATTTCTTTGCTTTCAAATTTATAAGCTATGTGAACGTTTGACACAAAGATCATAACAAATATTCTCTCCATTTTTAAGTGGCACTTTTCAGATGAATTTGAATTACCCCTCTAAAATTGAACTTTCTTTATCAATCTTATGCTTACCTATATTCTTATAACACTCTTTGTCTCTCGTCTTCACCCAAGTAAAACTACAAATTACTCTCTCTCTCTCTCTCTCTCTCTCTCTCTCTCTCTCTCTCTCTCTCTAATTTGAAGTGATGGTTGGAGTAAATGTATGTTTGTTCTTAAGTGTGCTATGAGGGAGGTTTAGGGTAAGCAATTAGAACACAGTAGGTCTGTTTGTAGTTATGTGATAATGATGAGGCAAGATAAAATAATGGTTTTGTGAACTGAAGTTATAATGGTGGTTATTTTAGAAATTTACTTTTCTTTTTTAGTTTTTTTTTGCCGGAAATTGGATATGAAATGAAATTCTAAAGCGGATGTTCACAGAAGGTATGAAATTTGTGTTTTTTTTATAAAGGTAATAGTATTGAAAAAGGAGGTATAGAACTGGAGTGGAGTTTATTCTAGTGAGTAGTAACCATCACTAACCAGAATTGAAGATTTTCGTGGTCTATACGAAAATGATGTTAAGTATGTAGAATTTGGACCCTTTTTGTTTGTTCAATTACTTCAATACTTGTTGAATCGTGGTATATCTGTTACTCAAACTCAATTAGACTCGGGGAAATAGTGTTATAATCTCCCCTGTAGTTGATCCATCGTAGAAGCCATGTACACTGTTGAAGACTTAAATCTCCACTCAATATTTTTTGGTAGTGGTTTAAGACTTAGCACGAATTTATCCATCGTAGAGTGCTTTTTGCATCGTATTAGTTACTTCGACTGAGTATTTGACATGTTTCTGGCATCCTAGTGGCCACTTCTTGGAGAGCTTGCATTCTCCTTGGTTTACTTGCATAACTAATATGAACATAACTGCTCTAATCATCAGACTGCTGGAACTTGCATTTCCCAGGCTTGCGAAATTGTCTTGTTTTAATGTCTTGACTTCAACCTTATTTTAACGTCACATGAGAGTAACATGACTGACATTATGTCCTGTTTTGATTACTAATACCCCCTCTATTTAACTCAACTAACCTCATTGTTCAAATGCTCCTCACATAATATCATGAGTAGCAGGGTTACCGGATTCGTTCAGGTACCCAACGAATCACGAATCACGAATCGTTAAAAAGTGAGTTCTATCTCGTCGCTTACTGAAACATATACGAAGTAACACACATTTTACAAGGGAGAATCGCGAATCTGTAAGGGCAGATTCATAGCGAATTCGGTAACCAAGTAGGGCTAATTGATGAAATGGCGGTAGTATAGTTATTGTCATTTGTCACTAGCCAGTTGAGGTAGAGTTAAGCAAGCCGTGTGATAGTCTTATGTATAATTGATATTGCGGTTTTCTTATTCCCACGAGGATTTGGACAACTAGAATTCTTGGTGCTAGTGGAACCTGCCAGGCATGTCATTTAGATAACTCCAAAAATGGAAAGACTCTATTCCCTCTTTTTTTTTTACCATATAATTCATGCTTTGTTAGACTGGAAGACTGCTATTATGTTCTTTTGCATTCTATAATGCTTTGTGGAAAGAATGCCAATGTTTCTGCCATGACAAATAATGCTTTAACATACAGCTGATGCTTTCTATATATTTGTGTGACGTAATTTATACTGCCCGTTATATTTTGAAATAAAGATGGGTTAAAGGGCGTATTTGTAAATGTTGTAGATGTTTGTAAAAGAGAGACACAATCTAACTAAAATTTCAGATCTGAAGGACATTAAAAAATAACACACTTGGTAAATATTTTTTAAGTAAGAGCTTGTCACAAGTGACATATTCTTTTACACGTAGACATTCCGCAACTGCCACAAAATGAACATTGCAATGGTGCATTTTTTTTACTGAATGTAGAAATTAGTGTCAAGTTTATTTTACTTCTTGGTTTATAATTACTGGCAATTAGTTTCTTACCATCTTGTGTGTATGCTCTATTATTTACGTTGGAAATTGATGGTGATACGTATGTGTCTTAAACAGATCAGAAATGCACTGGACATCATTCGTAGAGGTGGTGAAGGGTTGCGTATTGAGGTTTGTTTTCTATGTCTTGATGCAATGTATTGAACCGGTGTACTTGATTTGTTTCTTGGAATGTGGTTGCATTTGATCATAACTGTCCATGAATTGTTGGCATTTCCTCTGTCAAAGTTCCCTTTTTTCTTAATGTAAGACTAAGTGCACTTATACAAACTACACGTGCACCCAGTTCATTTACTGGTAGAATAGAGTAATTGGTCGGACACAAAGAGCCATCATGGAGGTCCTATAATAGTCGGCTGTCATATCACCTATAATGCCAATGACATCCGCATCAGAGGTGTTTGTGCACCGAAGGGTCAGCACATGAAATGTGTCGATTCCAACATAGGTGGACTTGAAATCTGATAGATACCACTAATTGACAGTTAAACAATCATGTGTGCAGAGGAATTTTAACTAGGAGACTTGTGTGATTTTGGAATTCATGATATGTATCTATGATTCTATGATATTCTGACACCTAACTATATTGCTGTGATTTTAAAGCTCAATAGTTTCAGTACCAATATGTAATAACGTCATAAGACTACGTTTATCACTAGTTCATGCAGCCCTACTTAGGCCATGTTCTTTCTGTCTTAATTTCAGCTCAGTTCTATTCAGTTCAGCTCCCTTCAGTTCTATTCAGTTCAGTTCAGGTCCACTAGATTCAGCTCACTTCAGTTAACTTAAACTTCAAATTTTTATTAATATTATTATTATTAATTATTTAATTAATACCCCCATCATCTCATAATTATCGCTTGTTTGAATTTTATGAGTCAATTTTAATAACTTTAACCATAAATAAGTGTCAAAATATTAAAACTAAGATGTTATAGTAAATAAACATTTACATTCATCATAAAGAAAATATTTCGGAAACATATTTTTTAAAATGAAAAAAAAACAGTGAATATAAATGGAGAAATATCGAGTCAGAGTGTCGTCTAAAAAATGTGCAATTCAAACTACGAAAATTATTATGATATGGAGGGAATATTCTATTAATAGCAACTACTCCGTATTATTATTATTATTATTACTATGATTATTATTATTAGGATCCTGATAACGAAAGCCCCCGGGGCACTCGTTAAGACTTGAAATTCAGACAAAGTAGTTGATGATCAATTTTTTTTTTTTTTTAAAAAACACTAAAAAAACTCCTAATTAAAAACTACCCCTTAATTGGGTGGCTTTTAGCAGTAGTCAACAGACCCTAAAAACCAACTCTCAAATAATTAGTGACATCCAAAGTCGTTGTACCAACCGCCATCAACCACAATCTCGCCACCACGCAACCCTGCATCTAGCCATCCCAACGACCTCACTCTCCGTCACGGCTATAAATACAAACCATACTGCCTATAATCTTAATTTTCCAGGAAAAGGGTTTAGGGTTCGATTTTCCGGCGCCGACGCGGCGCCGGAAAATCGAACCCTAAACCCTTTTCTCGATGACTCCGTTGGCTTCGCCGCCGGATTCCGAACCAAAAGACACCCTAATAGGGGATGAGTGAACCCCTTTTAGGAAAGGGGTATAACTAGGGCGGTGGTTACGGCTAAGGACGCCGTTTTCAATTAGTGCGAGTAGACTCGTTGGACTCTGTCGACTCTAGTGGTGGTGTTATGGCGGTGGTCGTTGATGTCGAAGTTGCAGTGGCCGATGTTGGGTAAGTTAGTATGTTGATGTTGATTGAAAGAATCAGAAAAGTGAATAAAATGGGTGAAATTAAGAATAAATTCAATATGTAATGGTAGAAATCATGAATGAAATATGATTGATTATTCTGAATGAGAAGTGAAAGTTATTGTTGGAAACAAAATGTTTCATTAATTTAATCAAGTGTATTAAGGGGCGAAAATTTCGTATATAGTAAGTTTTGATTGGAGAATAGAATTGACAGTTAGAATATTTTGGTTGACATAAATAATTAATTAATTAATTTAATTAAAGTGTCTGAAACAAGGCTCTAAACAAATGCCCCGAGGGCGATGGTTATCTTTTGCCTTATTATTATTAATTATTATAATGATAATAGTAATAATAATAATAGCCTTATTATTATTAATTATTATAATGATAATAGTAATAATAATAATAATAATAATAATAATTATTATTATTACTCCCTCATATTCTAAATAACATTCCCCTTTAATTTTGACACAAAAATTAAGGAAATACACTACCCCACCATATAATTAAATTTGGACACATAAGTACACTACCACACCATACAATTAAATTTGGACCACACAAACACTTACCCAAAAAAAGAAATAGAGAAGATATTGTGAATAGACGAAAAAGAAAATGGGGAAAGTTATGTAGAATAGAAGGGAGTATTATTTTTTTTTTTATAAAAACGCAAATTTTAATACGCTCAAAACATGATTTACAAGAAATTAGTGGCCAACCAAGAAAGTGAGAAACTATCAGGGTCGCATTGCTACTACTACTAGTACTATTGTTATTACTATTATTATTATCACGAATTATTATTGTTATTATAATGTATGTTATGACTATCCAAATCAATAATATTAATATTAATACTACTATTACTATTTACTAATATTATTATTAAGACTAATTATCAAATAAAAAATATTTATCATTATCATTATCATAATAATAATAATAATTATTATTATTATTATTATTATTTTATTATTTCAGTTCAGCTATATTCAGTTCAGCTCCATTCCATTCCATTCAATTCAGTTCAGTTCCATTCAGCCCAGTTCAGTTTAGCCCTAATAAGTCGGAAAGAATAAAAGGAATTGAATATTTGACCCAATTTATTTGTATAGTTTAGAATTAATATTTTATTGTATACATCTAAATTTTATACAGTATTTTTTTTTGTTGAAATTTTTCTCTTTTTTCTGTTCATATGCGGAAAGTAACTTATTGATAAAAAATAAAAATAAAATGAGCTTTAAAATAAATCAAATGTGATCTCCGATCATTGAGAATATAAAGTTACGGCCATTCATTTACTTGTTACTTTTTAAAACTTCATAAAATTCAATTTACATATAATCCTTTTGAAAAAAATACTCCTTATAAAATAAGATCAGACCAATTAAGTGATGCCACGTGTCAGGGAATATCAGAAACGCATGTTAGTATACATGGGCTTGGTTTTATTTGATTTCTTTTATTTAATTTATACCTTTTAATTTATTTTAAATGTTTATTTATTTACTTTTTACATTTTTTTAACCTACCTTGCTTAACCAGTAAATAGTCTAAGAGACCTACTCAAACGCTAATTGTTTTTCATTTCCAATATTCATGATTCTGTAAAATGACACTTCTTTTACCTTGGTTTTTCCTGTATTCCTTATTCTTGCGTTTTTGGATTTCTTGCTGACGTTTCTTTCCAGTATTAGCACACCGTGACGTCTACCCTGTGGTTTGTATTTGATCAAGTATTTTTACTCAATTGGGTTGTTTCGTCGATGAAGTTCACAGACTCTCGTTGGGTTGCAGGATGTTATGTTACTTGATCAATCGGTGTTTTTTGGAATGGCTGATATACATGATCAGCATAGGGATATGAGGCTTGATGTCGATAACATGTCTTACGAGGTACATACTCTGATTATACTTGAATTGTTGTCGACTTGTTGCGCTCTTATTGTTTTTTGGCAGAGTATGACATATTTAATCACAGGAACTCTTAGCTTTGGAAGAGCGCATTGGGTACGTGTGCACTGGGCTGAGTGAAGAGACAATATTAAAATGTATGAAACAGCACAAGCATGTTCATACGATGACTGATGATCTGACAGACGCGGAGCCTTGCTGTGTTTGTCAGGTAATTTAGGCGTATGCCACCAGTATAGTACTCCTTTCATAATTGTCGTCATTTCCTTTTTTCAACCCCGAATAACTGGCCCATCTCATTCCCATAGAAGGCCTATTAATAAACCTGGAAGACCTTCAGCTATCAGTCGTACATCGCTGACAGCTAGATACATACTCTAATTATATGGAGTATTGATTTTGACAGGAAGAATACAGGGACGGTGAAGACATTGGAACCCTGGACTGTGGACACGATTTCCACAAAGAATGTATAAAACAATGGCTGGCACAGAAGAATATGTGCCCCATTTGTAAAACAACAGGCCTAGCTACATAAGTGAGACTATATCTATTCTCCGACTTATTGCTTCTCCAAAGAGAGCGGAACACAGGTTATGTTTCGTCAATAGTGCCAGAATATTGGTGAATTGATCTTTGTTACCTACTTACTATACTTTAAAATCTTTGGTGCCTCTAATGATCTTGCTTGCCAATTTCACATTATAATGACCAATATTTATGCCACCCCATTTTTTGTGTGGCAACCTCATGAAACCTATATCCGGGTTTGCGATGTATTATAAAGTGCAGAGACCTGTAGAATCAAAGGGAAGGGATTTAATGTCGAAACCGACAGAAGTTCATACATCATGCTCGTTAAACCTTAAGACCTCAATGGCTTTTTTAAATCGAACCTAACATCTTTCAAAACCCTCCACTCTTTTCTTAGCAACGTCAATCGCTTGGTTGGCAAATGGCTGTGGGCTCTGGTCAAGATTTGGGAAGGGCGGTCGAGAACTGAAATCATTGGTCATGGACCATGGTGTAGTGTGGGTGAGGGTTAGCGTGGCGGTCAAGACTTAGTGTACGGAACTGGTCGTCGGGGTACGCTAGTTGGCAGAATCAGTTTGTTTTAGGGAAAGTAGGCTAAGGATCATACCTACCCTACAAAGTTGGTTTGGTGTCGCACAAGTAGGGGTGCTAACGAGCCGAGCCGAGCCCGAGCTTGGCTTTGCTCGGCTTGTGCTCAAGAACCAAAACTCGAGCTCGAGCCGATCTCGAGCTTACCTGAGCTTGAAAAAAATGTGCTCGTAAAAAAGCTTGCGAGCTTTAACGCGAGCTCAAATCAAGCCTATATATAATTGTTGATTTTTTTTTCTTCCAATATTTTCAATAACAAGACTCGAAAGATATACGTAAAAAAATTTGGCAAATAAGTTAGAAATTTGATATATGTGATACAAATATATAATAATGATAAAATATTTTTATAAAATATGAGCAAAATCTTCTCTAATCACACAAATTCGAGCTGTTCGCGAGCTTTTCGAACCGAGCCGGTGTTTGCTCGGCTTGACTCGTTAAGCTCTCGAGCCGAGCCCGAGCCGAGCTTTGATCGAGCTTTGACCCAGCTTTGACCGAGCCGATCTCGAGTTGCTCGCGAGCTGTCTCGTCTCATTATCACCCCTACGCACAAGTGCACAAGCACCAAACCAAGAAACTGTACAAAATAAGTCCAGCATTCTCGTAGCCCCTTTTAAATCATGTTCAAACATTTTTTTTAAAAAAGTTATCTGTGGGTTATTATCTAAAACAGTTACTCATAGTCCACATCGAGCACTTTTGCACAATTTAAATTGGGCGTTGATTTTAACAGCACACATTTTATTCATCGCAGTACAATGTTGCCGATTATTCTCTCGTTTTCTCGATCATCTCTTCAATTTGTTTTCCTCTAATTTTCTCCCGTACCCATTGACACCTTCAACCACCGTCATCAACCGCCAGTGTTAACCACCTTTATACATACCACCATCATTAATACGACAAGGAAATAGAACGCAAGTCTTGGGGTACGTTGTGTTCTATTCACTTATGTAGGTCGATGTAGTACACGAACAACAAAGTCAACAGACGAGCCATAGCCAACAGAAGGCATATAAAAGCTCGACTCAAGCAAGGCATACCTATAAGTAAAGACAAACGTTTTACACAATATAACTTCTTAAGGTGTTCCACTTCACTCTAGTTCCGTCGGGAGCGAAATAATTATGATATCAACCGTAACAGCCCAAATTTCCATAATACAAATGAAGAGAAAATAAATGTCAAATCCACTAATTACAAGAGCACTCGATGACGGAAAAATTCAAGTAACCAGATTATTACAAATTACAAGACTTCAAATTTCAAATAATAAACATCTACATCGACAATCATTTTAATCTCTCGCTAGCCTGACCAACCCAAGTAGTTATATGGAGTATTAAATCATCTACGTATCCGCAACTTGTCTTTCATAAAATAAATGTCATATAAATCGGGGACGCATAATGCCACTACTAAAATAACTAATGTCACTCATAATTGTGAGACAGTGAATAGTAATGTACCCCAAGATTTACCCTGTATTTGAGTTACATTAAAGAAAATTGTAGTGGTAATATCATTTTCCTAATTTTTTTAATCTATTTTGTATGTATATTAAGCTACAAATCAGTCTATTATTTCAGATTGAAATATTTATATAAATTAATATCTCACAATTCTCAAAAATTTGTTATAAAGAAGATTTGGCAATAATAATTTTATGATAAAAATTTGCCTACTTTTTATGATAGGAAGTGTAGCTAAAAAATATGGCATAAATAAAATTATAAACTAATATCATATTATCGTATAAAAAAAACATATTTACATTAAAAAACGCATTTTATTACATTACTTAATTCTCTTGAATAATTTTGATGTTTTCATTTTGTTCTTCTCAATTACGGAGTACAATACAAGGATTAGAAATGTTAAAATTAAAACATTAAATGTAAAATTTTATATACCGTACGTGTATTGCACGGTATTTATAATAACAGTAGATTATATAATTTGGTGTACTTTTTATAGTTTTACAAGATTTTTGTACTTTATGCTATCTTTCTTAAATGTCAGGTAGGTCGCTAAGCAGGATAATTTTTTTGTTTAATTTTAATTCAGAAATTTCACATTGTACCTTTGAGGTTTGTTACGCCCAATTTTTTAACTGGAAAAATTTAAGTGAATACGTATTTACGAGTTTCGAATATGTCAATTTTTTTTTTCAAACTGCTTGTCTTTCGAAAATTACGTTAAGGAAAAAAATGTGATTAAACTGTTTGATGATGTCAGAATGCGATTTGGACCGCCCAATAGAAATGGACTACGTTAAGCAAGAATAAGATGTTGCGTGTCCTTACCCAATGAAAAAGTGATTTATTTAGGGAATAGATTGATTTGTGAAGAAATCAAATTTTCAACCTGGATAAATGATTTCCTTGAACAAATGATTTCAGAGGTCAATCGAGTAATCTAAATGGAAAAGTTTTTTGTGAAAACGGACCAGACCATTTTGTTTTGTTTGACTGTTAGACCATCTCTCCAAGCAAGGTCATGAGTCATGACAATGTTGAGTCACCTTAATCACAAATTAAGGACCAAATTAAACATGACCTTGTATGATCCATGACCTCAAAGAGGCATTAGGGCTGAGCAAAAATATATGATACGGTTTTAATATACGGATACGATACGGTATACGGTTTTAATTACACGGATTTCCGGGTACACGATACGAATTTTCGGGTATACGATACGGTTTTTAAAAAAACCGTCCGGGTCGGGGAAAATCAAAACCGGGTATACGGTTTTGGCCCGGTTTAATTAAAAATAACCAAAAAAAAAAGTTGTTTGTAAAATTTTGTTTTCTATTTTGACTATATGGGTGAAATTTTGAGCAACAATCATTTTATGTGAAACTTATAATATACGCAACTCACTTTATCAGTGACAGTTTTATGCGTGAAGTTTTGCAAATTTGTATTTTGCTATTTTACCTACTGACTTTGCAAGTAATTGTATTTTGTAATACTGATTCTAGTTGATTATATAAGCATCTTATTTATTGGTCGTTACTAATGTTGTGGACTCGAATTCTAGGTTTGAGCATTATCAATTAAACCGGATCCGGGTATACGGTTTTCGGGTACCCGGTTTAACCGGGTATACGAAAACCGGGTACCCAGTTAAACCGGGTCGGATCCGGGTATTAATTTTTGGCCTTCCAAAAACCGGTACCCATAACGGTTTGGTTACCCGGTTTTTTGCTCACCCCTAGAGGTCATCCCCATGACCTTAAGGGGAAGTCATATCCCATGACCTTGTGACTTTTGTAGGTGACACTTTCTAATTGGTTTGTTTGGGTTTGGTATGGTAGAAGAATGTGGGAAAATTAAATGATTAGAAAGGTTGGAAAGTGAAAAATGATTGGATTGGTGACCTAGGTCATGACTTTCTGCTTGGGAGGGTGTAAATGGGTCAAGATAGTTATGGGGTGATTAAGAGTAAAAATAGATGGTGACCTAATTAGTGTGACTCTTGCTTGGGGATGGTCTTATCAAGTAATCTCTTTTATTCCTCCTCTCATTTACTTACTTTTTTTTGTTTTTTTTTTCGGTTCAAATGAGCGCACAATGTCGCGGGTGAGAATCGAACCCCCAACTTCAAGGTTGGAGTAAGAGTGCTCTTACCACTTGAGCTATCTCTACTTTTTGTGAAAGGTTATAAGTTTAGAACTAAATAGTACTATCTTAAACGAGAATTTGTGTATGCAGAGTATATATAAGTATATAACCACATCATAATGGCATAGTTAGTATTGACAGAGTTTGGGGTCAATTTCAATTCGATAGTTATTTTTTTATTATTTTGGGTTTTACTGATATATTTTACGCCTAGCAAATTTAATAATATAAATATCACTATCTAAAAAGCTTTAGAGTCTCCACAAATTCTCATTTGTATTTGTGACGCATCGATCCGTCGCAAGCTTGCGACGAGTCAAATCCCCCTCACAAAGAGCAAGTGGGGGCAAGTGAGGTGCAAACGGATCCCCCCACTTGCCTTGCCACTTGCTCTTTGTGAGGGTGATTTGACCCATCGTAAATTTGCGACGGGTCGCTCCGACACAAGCAAGACTTATTGTAGAGTCTCATCTCATGACTCCATTTAATCTGCGTGACTACTTCAGTGACTCAAGAAGTATGAAAGCCTTACTATTGAAAAATATTACTTCCTCCATTTCATTCAATTTTATATATTTGTTTTTTGGGCACTATTAATAAGTAAGAAGAATATTCGATCAAATTCTAATGTATAGCATTAAAGATAGTCACATGGGATCTTGTTTAAATCGTCTTACCGGATACATTGTGAATATCAAAATTTTATATTTTTTTTATTAATATGTAACTAAAGATATAAACAAACGAGCATAGATATACATGTATAACACAAATGTATATAATTAAATGAAATTGAGGAGGTATACAACTAAAACACTTACCTACATAAGATATAAAAAAACGAGCATTGATATACTATTCTCTTTATATCGGTTAAGCTAGTATCCCTTAAGATGGAGATATCCGTCTTAAAATTAGAACGGGTGAAATATTATTCCATATTGTCATTGAGGACAAATGACACTTCCTTTACTTTTTTCGCTGTCCATTCTGTTTTTGTCTTATTCCGCTTAAGACAGATATACCCGTCTTAATTGAGAATTTGTCATGTCAATCATTTGTTTACATATTTAATTTTATTGTGTATTATCTTTTATTTATTTATTGGAAAAACGTTTTTAACACGTAATTTGATAATTAAATAGAAATCAGCTAACTCAGCTAGTCAGCTGATAAAAAAAATATGAGGGGTGGTATTTATGAAGTCATAACCATGGTTCAAACCCCGTCAGCTTCATATTCGCCCATGTGACTCCCTTTATATAAAAAATAATCAAATTTGACTGTTGTTTAATTAAGTAATTATCATGTACATTATTAACTACGATTATAGATTTTTCCATCATATCTTAACAATTTTTGTGTCGAAATAAAAGCAAACAAATGAACGGAACGAGTGAGTAACCGGAATACAAAAAGTATACTCCCTCCGAAAAAATATCGTTAAAATTATAAAACTTTGAAAAGACGAAACTTATATACAGTACATGATGCGAAATTAATTGCAGCGGAAATGAAAGGGATAAGCAGACACTAAGTTAGACCTATAACTTGATGAACGAGATTGGCTAACCAAGACCTATTGGTTCCAATCGAGTAACAATTAGGAAACGTGTCCTAATTAATCACTAGTTTTGGATTATCGCAACAATCCGAGTTTCACAAACAAACTTAACACACGTTTAATTGAGAGACACAAGTTTTTCTTTTTTTTCAAAATGTTGGTTGCTGATATACGATTATTTTAGATCGTTTCCCCTCTTTATTCTCTTATATTTTAGCGTAATTAGCTTAGTTTAGCGTCGGTTTTATCGTGTTTTGACCCTTATCCCGTGTACTCACATACTATTTAATTCCGTCTCAATTTATAAGGAATATGCCAAGACAAGGACGAGACGGGATGAAAATCGAGAAACCGTCACAAAACAAGCAAAGAAAAGAATAAGGAAAAGAAAGAAAGAAAAGAAGATAAAAGAAAGAAAAGAAGATAAAAGGAAGAGAAGAAGAAGACGGTGGCCAGCCGGTCGGACCAACCGGCAGCCGGCCGGACCGGCTGAGTCATGGACTATGCGAGAAAGACGAGTAAAAAAAGCAGCCACTCCCAGCCGGCAATGACCACCGGCAGCCGGTCATACCGGCTGGGACGACCCCACCTTCAAGCTGCGCGAGGAAAGGAAGAGAAAGAAGACGGAGGAAGTCAGTGGTGGCCAGCCGGTCCAGGCCACCGGCAGCCGGTCTGGCCGGCTGGGCCTCCTTCACCCGCAAATTGGATTTTCGTCTTTCTTTTCTTCTTTTTAACCCCTAATCCTACCAACCTATAAATACCCCCTTCCTAATTGATCCTTGAGACACACAACCCTAGACACAAGAACCCTAGTAATTAAATAGAAATACCTCTCTAATTAGTACTTAATCTCTCTTAATTAGTGATAATTGCTCAATTTCCTAGTTAGTTATTGTTAGAATTAGTCTTTCTCCTAGTTACTAGTGAAGATTTGAGTTGTAATTTGAAGACAAGAGGAGACTCTCACTTTGATTATTAATCCAAGTTTCAATCTTTCTCACAAGTTTGGTACAAATTCTCATCTTTATTTCATTATTACTTGTCTTTTAATTACTTGTTCTTATTTATTTACTTAGCTTTCATGTTGAATATGTCTTCCCTTGCTTGTCTCATATCAAAGTATCCATCTTTAATGCTTTCCTTCACTAGTATGAGTGAGTAGTGTTAGACTATGGGAAGATGGGGGATTTAATGTGAGTTTATGGGTTGATTATGGTAATTGGGCATAAAGATCAAGTCTTTTGGTAGTCTACTTGTTTTGTGCACACAAGGTGTTTGTTGAAATGCTTGAATGAGTAATTCGAGTCTTTCTCATGTTTTATTGCTAGTTTGAGCGTGTGTGTTGGATGTTTAGGGGGAGGTTAGGGCGAGAACCCAATCGAACCTTAGGCTAGGGCTCGTCTCGCATCGAGAGTTGGAGGCTTGCCCTTTAGTCCGTCTTACACCGAGAGGTGGAGACATGTTTAGACTTACCTTTAGACTAGTCCTAACCCCCACCATAATTGACCCATGCTTGCATTAATGAACCCATCTACCCTAGTTCCTTTTAGTTATTGTTTTTACATCGCATATTTGCCTTCTTGTTAGCCTAGTTTATTATTAATCCTCTTCAACTTGCTAATTGTTAGAACTAAACTAGAACTCAATTAAACCGTCCTAGAACCATAATCACCGTCTCTTGGGATCGACCTCCTTACCCTACTACATTAATTAGTTTGGTATTGAGAATTACAAGTTTTGTTTGAACCGGGGGAGGGCGACTAACCCCGCGTCAGTTGCCTCAAAATGATGGCATAAGTCAATATAAAAATCTAATTCCTAAATACAATGTACTAGAAAATGATACATTGAACTAAGTAAAATAATTATTGAGACTAAATTAAACTAATTATGAACTTGGACAATAATACTTGAACCGTCAGCCTTGGGATACGACTTTAACAAAGGTCCATATTCAATAAATTCGAGATACATTTAATCATCCCGAGATTCATTTAACCAACCAAAATAATCTTCGGAATGCATTAAACTGATCTTCGATTTTTAATTGAATCCGTCGCTCCATTGACCCGTATCCAACTCGTATCATCCGCCCTTTCTTCAAAAAGAATTGCCCAAATTCTTGTACCTACTAATGCCGAGATGAGGGCTAGTATTTTGATACAACATGTGTCTTTCACTTGTTGCCCAATGCCCGGATAAAAAACGAACACACTTATAATGTCAAGACTCGTCTCATTTTTCATCGTTGAAACATACTCTTGTACCTGCAAATCAATCAAATAATAATCGCGATAACTCAGAAACCCGTTGGGATTTGTTATGTTCTTGCATAAGTTCAGTTTCGCAATCCCTATATCGAAATTGTGACCCGAACCAAGTGAACAAAACGAATTCCTTGCCGATACATCAACCATGTCCTCTTGACTATAATCGTCAAATATAGGAGGATGATTGAAATCAATGGAAGAACCATCATTATAAACAACATGCTCTTCACCCTTTCGAAAATAACGGCTCATCCAAATCATCAAAGAACGGAGGTAAATCTAGATTTAAGAAATAATCAGACTCCTCTTGAATTTCTTCATAAAACCATAAACCTTTTTTGTGATTGGAAATTTTAAAAGGCTCCATCTTTTTTTTTTTTTTTTTTTTTTTGCGGATGAACAGTACTTTACCCGTAAACAACATTTTTTTTTGCGGATAAACAGTACTTTACCCGTGAACAGTAATTTTTTTTGTTTTTTTTTTGAGAATTTGATGCGCCTACGACCGTCTTAAATTTAAGGAAGTCAAGAGCCTAAGATCTGGTACCATATGATGCGAAATTTTGCGGAAGCGGAAATGAAAGGGATAAGCAGACACCAAGTTAGACCTATAACTTGATGAACGAGATTGACTAACCAAGACCTATTGGTTCCAATCAAGTAACAATTAGGAAACGCGTCCTAATTAATCACTAGTTTAAGATTATCGCAACAATCCGAGTTTCATAAATAAACGTAACACACTTTTAATGGAGATACACAAGTTTTTCTTTTTCTCAAAATGTTGGTTGTCTCAAAATGATGACCTAAGACATCAATTTAAACTATATTACATGAATCAATATGAAAATCTAATTTCTAAATACAATGTATTAGAACATAATACATTGAACTAACTATAATAATTATTGAGACTAGATGAAATTAATTATTAACTGTGACAATAATACTTGAACCGTCACCCTTGGGATACGACTTTAATAAAGGCTCCATATTCAATAAATTCGAGATACATTTAATCATCCCGAGATTCATTTAACCAACCAAAATAATCATCGGGAATGCATTAAACTGATCTCCGATTTTTAATTGAATCCGTCCTTCCATTGACCCGTATCTCAACTAGTATCATTAAATAAATTTATTATGAAAAATTATTTCATACGGTGTAATTTTTTTTTAAACAAAAAGGTCAAAGGAAAATACGGTCAAAATAACGCCTCAAAACCAGCTTAAAGTAAGTGTTACCTTTAATCTTAATGAAAGGAAGTATTTTCTTACTACACAAATTATTGTTTTAAACGGGAGACTCGTTTTATTGTTTTATTGTTTCGACGATGTTTCGTAACCCGGATAATAAATAATTCCCTGCCTTGCTCTTTTGTGAGGGAGTTTAACCTGTCTAAATCAATAAGATGGGTCGACCCGTCTAAACAAAGACCAACTTTTCTTACTAATATAAAATGGGGGTCACCACTAAAAAAGGGTAGGAAAAGGACATGATTAAGGCGGGAGAAAGGATGGAAATTGAATTGATTAACAACCATAAACCTTAATCAACTTCAATTCACCACAACAACAAAACCTTGCAAAAAAAAAAAAAAAAAAAAAACCCCAACAAAGTCAATCACACCCCATCCATCCTAATTCCTAAGTACGTAAATGATAACGCCTATACACAATTACACACCCTCTATAATCCTCCTATTTACATACCATCATCATATTCATCATAGCCTTTTCTACACCTAGGGAACTGTGTTTCTTTTCTTTTCTTTTCTATCTAAATTAAATATATATAATATCTCTTCATTTTCGCCCATCACTTTTATCTATCTTCTTCTATTCTATTCTATTCTAATTCTATCTATCTTACCTCATCATTTCCATTTTGTTGTTATTATTATGGCTGATCTCACGGACGACGTTTCTTCTCTTCTGAACACGCTTCTTCAGAATTCATCTCACCCCTCTACTTCTTCTGGACCTCAACCCGGAGGATCCGGGTTGCCTGACCCGGTTGCTGTCGGCTTGTTTGAATCTGATTTCGGGTTTTCTGGTGGGTATTATAGTGGCGGTGTTGGTGTTGGTGTTCCTGCTTCTTTGGGGTTTGATTTGGATGATATCAATAGGGCTGATTGTGAAAGCGAGGTTATTCTTTCTTCTTTCTATAATTCTATGCTATTCTTGTTTGTTCAGTTAGTTCTATTTAAGTCGAACATTATTCATCTTAAATTTAATACACGTGAAATACTAACTGACGGTAATAATAAAGACAAAGTCTTTAGTTTAAGAAAAATAATAACCTGGTTGAACGAGAATTTGTGCGGTTTGAATTACTAAGAAATAAAACTTTTGACTCGAATTTATGCGATTTTCAAGACGATATTTTGATTAGTTTTATTTTGGGTGATATATTATTTCTAATTTCCTGAAAATTTGTTTTTTATTATGATAAAAAAGTGCAATCCGTAATTAATTATGTATTCTCTATGCTATTCTTGTTTGATTAATTTAACTACTAAAAAAACTTTCTACTTGAATTTACGCGATGTTATATACTCCCTCCGTTTTTTATTGATCTTCCCATTTGGTAAATATATGTGAGGACTATTTTAATAAAATGAGAAGATTAATAAGATATAGAGGGAGTATAATTTTTAATTTCATGAAAATATGTTTTTAAATTAAAAAAATGCACTCGGTAATTAATTATTTCTTCTTTACTATTCTTGTTTGATTAGTTACTAAAAATTAAAACAAACTTTCCAGTCTGATTTTACGCGGTTTTCAACCTGATACTATCATCATTTTTATTTGTGTTGATATGCTCCGTGTTAAATTTAATTCCCTGAAAATATGTTTTAAGATAAAAAAAAGGTGATAATAACGTCATTACTGTTTTGTTTAATTTTCTCAAATACAAGTAAGTGAATTTTCAATTGACTTAATTACAACTTGAGTGTCAGTAAAAAGGATTGTAAATTTATCAGTAACCTAAAAAATACACTTGAGGATATAGTGATAAATATGTTTTGTGAACTTGAGAATATATTTATACCTTGAAATGCGTGCGTTAAACTCCATTACTCCATTTGATTCACAAGTATAGTTTACTTGTATAAATTCAACTCGTAGTACCCCAAACAACGTTATTACTTATTAGTTTCACAAATTCTTGTTCCAAACGGGGTGATCCGTTTTATTGCTTCAGACGGATCAAGTCCCTTCACATAAAATCAAGTGGGATAATGGATAATTCCCCCACTTGCTATTTTGTGAGGAGCTTGACCTTAAGACGGGTCACCCCGTTGAAGCAAGATCAACTGAGTTAGTATATTTCTAATTTCTAACTAAGGGATAAAACTAGAGAATAGTTTAAGGCAGCATTGACGTACGCAGGTTACGCATGCGCCGCGCCGAGTCTATGTATTTCACTCTCACATACCCTTGTTTAAGGTCCTCACCTGTAAATATGAGAAAGGGTGCATTGATACTCAAATCACCAGATATCGCCATCTCATTTTCTCATTTTTATTATTGCAATGTAATTTGATAAAATATTAAAGAGTTATAATTGGCAGCAAAAAGGGAAAAAAATAATGAATGATTTTGCAAAATGTTAATATAGGGGCAAGAGGAGACACGTGGAAATCCGGGGGCAGGGAGGGGGTCATCGAAGAGGACTCGAGCGGCGGAAGTGCATAATTTATCTGAAAAGGTTACAATTTTCCATCGTATTACTGATATATTGTTAATTTGCAATAAATTTTAAAACGATTCATTTAGTTTTTTTACTGTTGCTGAAATAATGAGTCTTATCTACTGTGTTACAAGCCTTCTCGAGAGTAACTATAGCGTGTTACAATGACTTTATAATACCGGAACAGTTTTACAATACCTTAGAACACAACAGTTTTATGGATAGTATATTCGCTAGTTCCCTGTCAATAGTTTATGTTTGCTTTGTTAATGGCCACGACATAGTCCGGTCATTTTAATCTGCAAAAGCAATTAAGCATGACAATACTTCTCGATTCTGCCAACTACAGTAGTTAAATTAAAATTTATTGAACTGAGAGATTCATGGATGTTATCGTTTTTTTATTTAAGTGAAGAATAATTGTTTTGTCACATGTAATCTTTAGAATTTAGGGAATCAACACTGTAGAAGTGGGACAAGTGATTACTGATATCTGACTGTTTTACGTTGTTGAATCTTTCCAAATTATCACATTCTTTTCTTCTGCACAAATTCTTATTTAAGACGGAGATATCCGTCTTAAGCTTAAGACGGATACCATATTCTCTCACAAAATACCCATCAAAGGTGAGTGGGAAGCACATGAGGGGTGTCCACCTTGTCCCCTCTACCCATTTCCTCTCACAAAATACCCGTCGCAAGATCCGACCCGTCTTAAGCAAGACCTATTGTGTCTTCTGTCCTAGTTATCCTCTTTTTCAATTGATTTGATTAGCATAAAGTCTCATTAAAGACAGATCGACCCGTCTTAAGTTTAAGACGATTTAAGTCTCTCACATAAAGAGCAAGTGGAGGGACAAGTGGGTAACTCCATTTGCCACCCACTTGCACCCCACTTGCCCTTTGTGAGGGGATTTGAACCGTCTTAAACTTAAGACGAGTCGATCCGTTTTCAATGAGAATGTGTGTTTCATTAGATATTTACATTCACAAATTCTTATTTAAAGCATAGGTATCTGTTTTAAACCGGGTAAATATATACCAAATGACAAGACAAGTGGCCTAGTATTTTGATATGTTTTATTGAGAAAACGAATATATTGGTCTTAAACATGAGTTATTGATTTACATTAGTCACTACACTATTCACATATAAATTAATACTATGTGAGCTAGCTATAGCTAGTAAATGCATTGATGGGTGATTTATGTACTATATTTGAAACCCATTAGCCAAAAGGGGACTGTTCATCGAAAATAAATCTTTCCATTTAAATACAAATCCGAAGTGATTCGTAGGACCGATATTGTATTGCTCCTTCACAGGCCATGTTCCAAGTAGGTGGAATCCGAAATATTAGTATAAAGTCCCCTTATAGTCTTACCAAGGACTCACTATTAGTTTATTTACATTTTAAAAAAATTTGCGAGGATTTTGAAAAAAGTGGAGGATGTAAATTATTTGTGGAGGGTGTAGTTTGGGGGTTTGAACCGTTGAACTAAGAAATAGTCGAAATGTAAATTTTGAGAATATATATTTTTTTTGATAAAATGTAACGTTCGTTCAACCTACTACATCACCCTTATGGATCATCTATATACATTTGCGTAAAGACTTCTTGCTCTCCACTGTTCGAAAAGATGATCCTCCATGTACACAGTGACAGAAGGCTGATCATATATAGCTATCTAGAAATATTACTTCAGTATTCCTACCACCTCTCATGGTCCTCAAAACACTGGTAGTCGAGTGCATTGCCATGGGTAAATTTGTCTCTGACTACGTGACCCAGGCAATTCTTTTTAGCTCATGGAGCTACATCCGACACTTGACACATTGGCACTTGTACAAACATGATATATTTTCATGAAATAGCTGAGTCTGACCTCTTACAGTAGTAATTGTGCCGTAATTTTCTAACCAACTTTGATCTCGTACTTGTGTTGTATTTTTCTGAGTGTCTAGCCTTCTCTCCTTTAGTTGGAAATAAGATATTCCGAGGACCAAACTTTACTTGGATTCTGAGTGTCTAGCCTGCATTCTAGATCTTATATAACATGTTTAAATAAAGCTGGATTCAATGTGTTCCCTTACATGGTGACTATCAAGTTTCAAGTGCTTTGTTCTCTCGTGTTATTGTGTAGCTATTAGTTTTTGGAAATTATTTCGAGAAGCCTTGTGTCACAGGATAATGTTAATTTTCTGAGGTTAGAGGGTTAAATTTTTCCCCATCCCCATTCATATCTTGTAACCGACCCAATTCTCTATATTCTATATTCTTAAGAACTTGAGCACTTTCACTTCAAAATTTCACTTGATCAACATGAAATTGATGTGACTAAGTAATTTGCAGATTGCAAGTTAGTGTTATGACATGATAAAGTACCATGAATGCTTTAGACAAGATTGCTTTACAGTTACTGGGTGATAATAATACAAGTTCGAACGTTATAAGTAGTGTTATGCTTGTCCAAAACCGTATTTTGCATCTTGATCAATGATATGTGATTGTCTTACCCAACTTTTTTGATAATGCACGGATGTTATAGAAGTTATATACTCGATCAAACATATGGGTTAGATATTTCATACAGAGTTGTACGAGGGCATCACATGGTAAGCTAGTTTATCTTGGCTCTAATATTTTTCTTTGTATCTTTTTTAACCTTTTCTAATTCTGTGTTGACAGAGAAGGAGACAAAGGATTAACGAGAAATTGAAAGCGTTACAGAAGTTGATTCCCAACTCCAATAAGGTAGTTATATAGTTGCATAAATTGTTAAACCTTTTCAACTTCTATAGTATTTGTTTGAGATATTATCATAACTTGTTTTATGTTTCAGACGGATAAGGCGTCAATGCTGGATGAAGCGATTGAATATTTGAAACAGCTTCAGCTACAAGTTCAGGTGTGTTATCTTTAGCAGTCCAAAGCTCAAAATTTATGCAATTGGTGAATTGGATTTCGAGAACTTTTTCCCGTGAAGTTTGAGAGTTACATCATGAATGTTTCATATACTCCGTATATGTGATGTCCAACAACTTTATGTCTTAGATAGCTTAGATAGCACTAAATTATGCATAAGATTTTTTCCCGTGCTATAAATTCCCTTTTGAGACGAGATTATACTACCCATACTTGTATGTTTAACATAGTAAATTGGGAGAATTTTCAAACAATGTGATATTTTGATTGTCTATGACTAGAAGTCTAGAAACCCAGGAAGGAAAACACAAATTGTTGAAATATGGATAGGAATTGTTGTTCCCATACTTGTTTCACTTGATCACGTCTACTTTTACGACATCCATGATCACGAAGTTTAATTTACAAAGCTGATAGGCATACACTTAAAACTTTCCCTAATGATTTTGGCTTCACACTCTTTTGGTAATCATCGTAAAAGACACTTCTTAATTTCCTTTTCAGGGTGTCTTAAGAAAAAACTTCCTACTCAAAGTATTTCCTTTAGTGTGTTATGCATGGTCCTTGCGGCTTCTAATCCTACATCTGATCATATATTTTCTGAACTTGCATTGCTCCCACATCTTAATGCGCTCCTAAATTTTTGTGCTAAAAAAAGAGTGAGTTGATTGATGGACATAGGAGTACTATATCGGCATTGAAGTGCTTTCATCTCGTTGGTTTTGCAGATGTTAACCATGAGAAATGGTACAAGCTTGCATCCATTTTGTCCACCTAGCGTAGGCCAGCTAATGAATCCACCTACAATCGGACAGCTTGTTGATGAAGTTAACAATAGTCGAGGAATCAGCTCATTCACTCCGCATCAGGAGGGTTCTATGCAGCCAATGCAGGCTATGTATAACTTCGACAGCAAACCAGGATCATCCCACATGCCCAGAATGTCGGAGAACCATAATCCAGGGCCATCACTTGTCCTGGAACCATCAATGATTTACAGGCCTTTCAGTGCGTCTATTCCGTCCAAGGTAATTCATCCCATTTCCATTATTCCTTTGACTTTTTTAGATAACTTCGACGGCTGCTTTCTCGCAATACAATCCTGATTTCTCTAACTAGATAATATGAAAATAATTGTTTCTAATGAGTTCCATTTTACACTCGTAAGAAAAACATAAATCATACATGCAATAGGTTCATTAATTGCCAGAATTTCCTGAGGGTTGATCGGTTGTTGCTATGTTCAGGTACTCTGCAAAGATCCAGGAATGCCTCAGTTGCAATTGGACATGAGTCGCTGCGGCCAGAGCTCATCGTCGGGCGTCTCGACTTAGTTGCCAAGATGATCACACTTATTAACAGACCAGCTTGTTAAAATTGTTGTAGAACACTTTACTGACGATGCAGTTTAAATGCAGCCCTGGTAGAGAATATGAGACTGAACAACAGTTAGATATTATTACTTTATCGTAAGTATTTTATTTCTTTCATTTTATCCCAGGCCTATCAAAATTGTCAACGAATATATTAAACCCCTCTAATCTATTGTCTACACAAATAAAATACTGTTCACGGCTCTCAAGTTGGGTCTTGAATTCCAAAACCCACTTTAAGACTTTACTATTGTCTCATTTACTTTATCCCTAGTCTCGGCCAAATTTACCAAAAATCTAAGCTTAACTATCGGCTCAAACATAGATAAACTCAGCCTTATAATTAGTCTTGAGATTAGATTCCAATTTTTTTGGGATTAAGTCGTCCTAAATTTAAGTTAATTGAAGGTAAAGGTGGCATTGGGATGGGTTGGAACGCCCCTGTCTAATCTGGCATATTGGTTACCTTTCCAAAGTCTGCTTAGCTTGCCTCCCCGTCCGACCCAACCACATACCGATTCAGAGTTAGCTTGTGCCACCCAGTGTGGCCTATTTTGCCTTCTTCACTGGGTCGGTCTAGTTTCGGCCCTGCCCCCTTTTAACATTATTGTTTGCGCGTTGATATTAAAAAATACAGTACACAATGACTTTTCTTATATTAATTTATCAGTAGCTCCAAAAATCACCCATTCTAACCATCACCGACAATAATGTCCGCATGTGTCTCAGAAATTATTAATAACTCAACATTATGTAAAACAAATGAGTCAAGAATCAATTAAATGACTCATTAATCAGCACTAGACGGCGGCATTCCTCTGGCAAAAGTTTCAACCCAAACAATGAGTAGAAACAAAAGAAACACCTTTGGTTTCTTTTCTTGACTCGTCTAAAAAATAAGCGCTCTTCGAAAACTATTTAACAGCTAAATGTGATTACTTTGAAAAAAACGTTACCTTAAACCTAAATTCATTTCGAAAACGGCGCATGTTCGTCATAAATAAAGACGGATCAGATCCCTCTCACAACGAGGCAAGTCGGAGGGCAAGTGGAGATTGTTTTAGTTTCCTACTTGTTTTCTTGTGAGAGGAATCTGATCCGCTTTAATTAAAAATAGATATGTATCGTCTTCAATTAGACCAACTGTAACCTAAAGTCTAATACAAACTAGATCATTATGGTTGTTACACTTGACTATGGTGAAAAAACCTGTCTTATTGTTGGACCCTCTTAAAAAAATCAGTAAGTCTTGCTCAGGACGGGTCAAATATTAGCAGAATTGGTAACGGGTAATAAAGACAAAACTTTTGATATTTTCAAGGCAATAATTATGATTATTTGGTATGTATGTAACCCGTTTTAGGTTTAAGACAGACAATATCCGTGTTAAAGGAGAGAATTTGTTTTTTTTTTTTGTTTCAAATGAGCGCACAATGTCGCGGGTGAGAATCGAACCCCCAACTTCATGGTTGGAGTAAGAGTGCTCTTACCACTTGAGCTAGCTCTTGTTCTCAAAGTAGAGAATTTGTGAAAACAAAAAATTGGTAAAGAAAGAAGCGTTAATTATTAGTTGGCACATTACTTGATAGCAAAAAATCCTGACAACTGTGATTAGCCTGTCTGTCTTCTTCCTTCCTCACTTCTTCTTCTTTTTTAGTTCTTTCTCCCTTCTTCTCCACCTTCTCTCACTTTTCACCTTTCACTACCCCTAATTATTTAAAATAAAATAAAATAAAAAAACTCATTTAAAATTATTCCTACTTTCATTATACTAAACTCACTATTAATACTATCACCACCACTACTATTACTACTATATCAACATTTCTAAATTAATTGTGTATTTTTTTGTGTGTTGAGTGTTTAATTGTAATATTGAATTCTTAATTTAATTAATTAATTAACTAAAAATGCACGCAAAAACGGATTCGGAGGTGACAAGCTTAGCCGCCTCGTCCCCACCCAGATCACCCCCGCGGAGGCCCGTCTACTACGTACAAAGCCCATCACGCGACTCGCACGATGGCGAGAAGACTGCGACGTCGTTTCACTCTACCCCAGTACTAAGCCCAATGGGCTCACCCCCACATAGTCACTCTTCAATGGGCCACCACTCACGCGAGTCGTCCTCGACCCGGTTCTCTGGGTCGCTTAAGCCCGGGGGTAATGGTGGGTCCCGTAAGATATCACCAAACGACGTCGGATCTGGTGGTGGTGGCAAAAGAGGTGGGAAGAAGAATCAACATCAACAGCCGCCGCCTTGGAAGGATTGTGATGTTATTGAAGAAGAAGGACTTCTTGATGATGAAGAGAATCAGAAGGGTTTGCCTAGACGGTGTTATGTTCTCGCTTTTATACTCGGTTTTTTTGTTTTGTTTACGCTCTTTTCTTTGATTCTTTGGGGCGCTGCTCGCCCCCAGAAGCCCAAAATCACCGTCAAGGTTACTTCTTTTTTCGTGTTTTGTTGGTTTTTGAGTTAGAGTTAGAGTTAGAGTTAAACATAATGTCATGGATCGGCTACGGATTTGAATTACCCGAATTGGTAATTCAAATCCGTAGCATTTTTTGATTGTCAATTTTGACAACTCGATCCATGGCATCATGTCGTGAAGAAGTTAGTGTTAGACTTGAGTCAATTGAAGTAAACTCTTTCCAATAAAATCTCATTGAAGTCGGACATAATCCGTTTTCAATGAAGACCTCTCCCACTTGCTTAGGATTATGTCGGTTTTCAATGAGATTTTGTGAATTCTATTAGTGTACGGAATTGTAATTGGATATTTTGATGATGACAGAGTATCAAGTTTGATAGATTCATAGTGTCAGCTGGATCGGATAATACAGGGGTGGCTACTGAAATGGTATCTGTGAATTCCACACTCAAGTTTCTGTATCGTAACACTGCTACATTTTTCGGAGTTCATGTTACCTCGACTCCAATTGATCTCTCGTATTCTCAGATCAGTGTTGCCAGTGGAAATGTAAGTATCATGTCTGATTTTGTTTAGTCAATTCGAGTCAAATGATTTGTTGGAGTTTGATTGTTAATTGTAAATTAGATCTATTTCGGTCGAGTTCTCTCCGTCTATAGTTCATCAGTCTACCTATGCTTTCTAAATTAGGGAAATGTTGTGTAAATCCAACCCCTTACCTTAGCTGTAGGCAGTGGCTGACCCATAATCGATAGACCCTAAGAGACGTAAAATGTTCAAGTCAAATAAATTTTACGATAAAAGACATCTATTGTCCGGAGAACTGTGGGGTTTTGAGACACCAATATTCCAAAGGTGGGAATGCTACTGGCCGTAGGAGGAATAGACGTGGCAAGCGTCCCAGTCAAGTTAGTCAATTCGTTTGGTGTTACTTCGTGTGAACCTCGGGTCATTTGGTTCGAAATGAGTTATTGTAGTTGGGTTATTCACATATGGGTTTGGAAATGAGGAATTTAGGTCAATTTTTGTTGCAGAACTAGGCTAATGTTTAGCTTATCTCCATCGACTCAATTCTGTATCTATCACCATAGAATCCGACACACTATAGTCCTTAATGAATTTGAATGTGCAATGCAGTTGAAGCAATTCTATCAGGGAAGGAAGAGTCAAAGAACCCTTGATATCTCAATCTACAGCGACAAAGTTCCGCTGTACGGAAGCGGGCAATATTTAGTAAGTACACCCACCGGAATACCCACAGCACCAGTAAACATGACCTTGAGTTTCACGGTTCGATCAAGAGCTTACGTCTTGGGTAGTTTGGTTAAGCCGAAATTCTACAAGACAGTCGAGTGTATTGTTAGTTTAGATCCTAAAAAGATCAATTCCGCTATTTCTCTCAAGAACAAATGCACTTATCAATAATCAACATTCCAAATTTGCAACAATTTGCTTGTCATTTGGATCTCATTTCTGAAGTCCGCCAACGAGGTGTGTCGGCGGAAACTGCTGCGGATGTTCATTATTGTTATACTTCGGATCTGTGATCATTTTTTTTATATAATTTGTAGTAGTTGTTACAGAAGGATGTTTGAAGAAATGTAATGTAATTCAATTATTTTAAATACATGGATTTTGATAGCTAAACAGTCCAACATCAATAATGAATGAAGAATGAATAAAGAAGTTGTAAAATATTCGTTTCGTGTATCATGCCATGTTCTTGCTTTGGTGGGTTTCCCATGTGTGCTTCCATTATCATTCACTGTCGGTCGATGCACTTTGTTCAGTTGTTTTAGCGTCTTGTACACTACAATTTGCAACTCTACCAACTACCAAGCTTTATATTCTGTTTTACCATGACGGTGAAGGGGATTACCGACAAATGAAGCAGATGTCAACTAGCGTAATTAGTAAAGTGATGAGCGTTCATATTTATGACATGTTTTTATGCCCCGTTAGTATCAAAATCACCATATGACTTTCTTGACACGAAAAGAAAAAGAAAAAAAAAAGGAAGATTCGTACAATATTAATTTTTGTGATATGAGCGTCGTAAATACGACTTTAAAACACGACCATCAACATATTCATATGCAAAAGAGAAAAATTAAAATAAAGTAATAACTACTCAATAATGTGGCTCGGTCTCAGAATTATCGAGTGTGGACTGTAGGTATGAGAGTACTGTTCATGAGTTATTGTTATACTGAATGATACCTCCATGTAGGTTTGAGGCGTTGGTGTCGAGTTTGAGGATGGTCCGTGGGAGTTAGATAGAAGTAGTGATATAGCCTCGTTACCTAAGGATGGCAGTGAGATGATACCACCGGTTTGGTGGGAGCATTTGGCAGCTGGTTAGATGAGATGATCGACTACCACCTAGAAAGCTTGGGCCGTCAAAAAAGCTTTCTCCATATGGATCATCGATGTTTTTATCCCCGGTGCAATTGTCTAGTTCTCAGGAAAACACGGCAATTCTAATTCATATGAATTGTAAAACGATACACTCGTACGTCGTAACTTGTTTGATTGCTACGCAGTTGATTCGTATAACTTACTTCTTGCACTTGTATTACTCCGTATTAACTTATACCGAGTATAAGGAAACCAGCCCAACCAAAAGCGAGTTTATTATACACCAGGTTGAGAAATGAAGTGTTCCATTTTGCAAACAAGGAGGCCCAAGTCAATAAGTCATATCCCAAACTTTAATTGGACTACTTGGCCTTTGATAAACCACGAAAGGTTTAACATCAGTTTGTTTCTTCAACATTCTTTAAACATATAAAATCTCATCTTCTTATTCAAGTTTCATGTCAATCTCAAACCAACCGTAACTTTTTTTTTTTGACAACAGTAAAATATATTATCTTACACACTAGAAATCCAATTCTCTGAGTCGGATTTTAATATTACATTATTTGCATACGAAAATAAACTAAGAGTTGGGTTGATGAGCATAGCAAACTTCTTGAGGGGACGATCGGAACTGGCCAAATAGAGACCTATTTCTTTTCTCTTCCTAATTTGATGGGCTTCGGAGAAGTACTTACGACAAGACACACTTACGCTACGAAAACATAGGAATTTTTTAGGGAAAAATCTACTTGAAAAATAAGTAGACAAATTGTGTCTTGGAGATTCATCCCATTTGCTATAATTTTCTTTAGGAGTAAACAAAAAAACCAGCATAAACCATATCAAATGACATCCCATAGCATTTTGTTCATGTGCATACATGCTACAAAGCATTGTCTGACGACGGGTCCAACCCAATCGAAAAGCACACCTTTCACAAACGCTTCATAAAAGCCATTATTCCTGCAAAAAATTACACTTGGCTCAGAGCAAATGCCCGGACGAGTAACCCAGCAAGCAACCTCATAATTTAAATTTATTTGAATAACCAACAAGATAAGTAAAACTAAAATCCCAAGGATAATAGAACAAAACTCCAACATCGAGGAAGGGAAAATTAAGATAAACGTATAATAAGTTATAATTAGACTTAGCAAGAATCAAAGAAAACAACAATTAAAAGTCATTAAATGATAGAGAAGACCACACATCCAACCAAACCAACGCCACTACCAAGTCCAGTCTCGATCGACCCTACCAGACACTTCCCCAACAGAAAATGACCCACTAATTCTGACCTCACTCCGAACAGAAAACGGCGAACCCAATCACCGCACTGAGGCCAAAACACCAGGCCTAACTGACATCTAACCCATCCAAAGTAAATCACACACACCAAAAGAGATCTAACTGTAACTTATTAAATTGATTGAACACTATGAGAAACAATATTATTAGTAGTTAGTACGAGAATAAATAACTTAACATTATCAAAGAATTACTAGTTTGGACTACAAAAATCAACAAACACTACTAAATTGTCTAAGGAAGGCCTTAACTAGTTGAAAAGTACTTGCATCTTTCGGAAGGACGTTATCTGGGAAGACGTCCTCCTTGCACTCAAATGAGGAGGACAAAAATGAAAATGAGGAGGATAGTCTTCCTCCTTTGAATGCAAAGAGTACGTACTTTCGAAGACACAAGTATTTCTCGACCTAGTTTTAGACCATCCCCAAGCAACAGTCACACTAACTAGGTCACCATCCATTTTTAATTTTAATCACCCCATAACTATCTTGACCCATTTATACCCTTCCACAGAAAGTCATGACCTAGGTCACTAATCCAATCATTTTTCACTTTCCAACCTTTTCAATCATTTAATTTCCCACATTCTCTACCCTACTCAAACCAAACAACCAATCACAAAGTGCCACCTACAAGGTCACCAAAGTCATGTGGTGACCTCCTTGAGGTCATGGGATGACCTTCAAGAGGTCATGGGTCACCAAAAGTCATGCTAATTATGGTGTTAATTTGTGTTTAAAGTGACCCAACAAGGTCATGACCTCCCTCATGACCTTGCTTGGGGATGGTCTTAGGAAGGTATTAAGAGTCAGAATCAAGACAAATAGAAAGGAATGGATTAATCATTCCAAAACAAAAAATGTAGTCCATGTCAATGATAGCATCCGGAAAGCTTACAAATATTCATGCATAAAATGTTCTTTAAGATAGTCATAGTAGTGCTCTACCAATTACCAAAAGACGAGAAATCAGAAATGTCAATAAAGTTATATTTGGAAGACTCAAGGAAGCACAATTAAGTAAAGTGTTAGGAGCATTTCTTCTTTATTAACAAAAATCTGCAGCTTTTTTTGTGATTCTTTTTACAAGTTTCAAAAACCTATGAAAAATCATGGCCCAATACGGCTGTTATGCATTTCGATTCCTAAAAGCGTCTTTGCCGGATGATCCGTATCCACTTTTTTCGGACCCCATTTTTCATATTTAGTTTCGCTTTTCTCACGCTCAACGTTTTTGTTAAATTCGTTATCGGACCTGGACTGCACCTGTACCGAGGGGAGATAGTCCGTTTCTTAAACCTAAGAAGGTTCCACTTTAAAACCAATTGACAATAGTGAGAATAGTTCATTTCCTTATAAAATGGTAAATTTTCTCCTCTTTTATTAATATGAGACAACTCACGTGTAAGAATACTGAGTTTCTTCACATTCTTTAGACTTTGATAGTTGGATCATATACGACTACAAGTGTATTACAAAGTCCTCTTATGTTGAACTCGAAAAATGATAAGTTAATGCCTTTATTATTTAGTTTATGATATCTAAGATTATAAGAGTTTGTTTAGTTTAGTTGTCAATTTTTAAAATGGGTGAATTATAAAATACTTTGTACATAAAATGAGAAATGAGAGATGCTTGTTTGTTTCGTAAGCTTAATTTTTAAAAGTGTTTTTTGAAATTTTAAAAACACTAAATTGATGCTATTTTTAATGGGGAAATAATGCATAATTTTTGGAATAATGCATAATTTTTGGATAATTGTGTGTGTGATCAGTTTGTATTTTTTGCCAAAAGTAAAATACTTTGAAAAGTTGGCTAAACATCTAGACTCATTATTGTTGAGTTTGAAAATCCATTTCCCTTGGCTCTATTTGCATTGAGCAAGATAATACTGAGTATAATTGGTCCATCTAATTCTCCTAAGTTCCTAATAGCAAAGAATACAAGTTAATAAGTTTCAACAGTATAGTCTCACAAAATGTGCATGCATGAATAAAACTTTATAAGCTTGTTACTGAAGACGGATACTATCCGTCTTCAGTTTGTGACAGATAGTGCCCGTCTTCGATGAGAATTTGTGAGCTTTACCTGACAACTAGCACTATACAATGCCTTTGCAATATATATAATTTGATTTGAATAGACAGAGATTATTTCACTGTGTATTTTGGGGTGTTTCACGTGTAAAACCCAAATCACCAAAAGGAATAAAGAGATAAAGTGAGCAGAGGTGTATACCGTGTACTTCGTATATGATAATTTAGGGTTTATTATTTTGGTATACGAAGATATATACTCATTGTAATGGAAGTACGGAGTATTATTTTACGTAAACTTGCAGCCATAATAATATTGCACCCTTCTTCTAGGCTTATAGACTTATAGCATAGCTTGACAGAGTGCCCTAGCTGGCTAGCTTAGTACTAAAAAATGCTTTCTTCTCCTGCTTCCATCCTTGCCTTTTGCGGTGCGACCCTATTTTTTTATTACCAGAAAACAAATAGAGCAAGTAACCCTAGCTAAGTTGTCTCAATAAAGTTATGTCATTGCTCTTTGATAAACACATTGCCCTCTTTTATACCAAAAATATTTTAGTCTAGTGGTTAAGACGGAGGTATTGTGATTATAAAATTTGTAAATATGTAAATAATTTAAATCAGAAATGTTAAGAGTGGGGAAAGAGAGTAAATAAATCAGAAGTGTTAAGAGTGAGGAGAGAGAGTAATTAATCTTTTGCTTTGGACGTGGGGTCGCTTACCCTTTGCTTTTCCTGAATTTCTGCGGTTAATCAGAAACACTGAAATGTTTCGGCTTTAGTATATAGTAGATAGTAGATTGCACTCTTTTATACCAAAAATGTCTTAGTCTAGTGGTTAAGACGGAGGTATTGTGAGCAATAGGTCTTAGGTTCAATTCTCCCCCTCCTCTATTGTAATGCGAGTATGCGACTAAGTGCGCGCGATTCGTTAGAAAAAAAAAACATTACAGATTATGTTATAACTTTTTTACATGATATTTTCATAACATGCCTTTTTTCTACTAAAAATAGAAAATTGTTTTTTTCTTCTTCAAATCTTCTAAAAAATTATACAAATCTTACCAAATTCATCAAATCTAAACTTCAATTTATGCATTAAACAAGTAATATTCTAATTTCATCAATACATCAATTTTTTGTAATAAAATTTAACTATATACTCCCTTCGTAGCATCATTTATTAACATCAGCTTTTGGTACAACGATTAAAGAGAAGGGAGAGGAACATTTGTGCATGGTTAGTGGTATTAAATGACATATGAACAATAATGAAATTAGATGATCAAACAACTCATTATAAGCATACCCAGGGGTGTTCACCGGTCTAAAACCAGACCGGACCGGTTAGACCCTCGAACCGGATATCCACTTTTTTCCAAGACCGGAGACCGGACCGGCTAAGAGGGGACCCGGACCGGACCGGACCGGAACCCTTAAGGCCCGATTTTTTCCGGGTTTGGACCGGACTGGTTATACGTTAAAAGGGAAATTTTAATTTTTTTTAAGTGTAGACCGGACCGGCCGGTCTGGGTCCGGACCACTTTTTGTTCACCCCTAAAGCATACCTAATATAGAAAGGTAAACAAACGAATGAGACTCTCCAAAAATGGCCAGAAATGAGGGAGTATATACAAATTCAATTAGGCAAAATTTTACAATTAGGGTTCATTGAATAATATAAGTGGTGGTTGGGATGGGCCATCTGGTCACCGAAAAAGGAGGGGGCGACGCGGTTTGGGGGGGGGGGGTCGTCGATGGAGGGGTAAGTGAGGGGTCCACCTATTGTAACAATATAATGGCGGTTGTCTGGGTGGCGCGATTGAAACGGGCTGGGTGATTGTCAGGCGAAATGAGAGAGGTGGGGCGGTTAAGGTGGTCGTCTGTTCATATTGACGGCTGACCAAGGTGGGTGGTGCGACATATTATAAACTGGTACTGTGGGTCGTGGTGGACGATGGTGATATTGTGGCGGTATGGCGATTTGCCTGTGGTGGTGCGGCTAGTGAAGGGTGACTTGGTTGTCTGGTTCGAAGTGGATGGGGGTGGTGTGGTCGTGCAAAGGAGGCGACGGTTGGTGGGGAACGGTTGTGCAAAGTGGTTGACTTATGACTTGTTGGTGGGAGTTGAATGGATCGAAAATGAGGGCGTAAAAATAAGAAGGTTATAATATTCATTTATGTCCATGCATGATTAAGTAAATTGATCATGCATGTCCATCAAAGAATAACATGACCCTAAAATTAAAGAAATAAGGACATAGTAACAGTGTTATTGTATAGTATTGAAATTCATAATAACCTAATTAAAAAAAAGAAGAATAATACAGTACTAAAATTCGAAAACACCTAACTAAAAGAAAATAAGAAAAAATGTTAAATTTATGCTCAGCCGCACCCAAACGACGAAAGAAAGAATGAGGTTCTACATATTCTAAAATCAATTAGCAATACAGAAAATAACACCTAAACATATAAAATGGTAAATAATTCTTTACTCTCTATTCTTGTAGAACACTTACATGTGAATCGATGTGATTCTTCATAAAAGATAACTAAATTATCAACCAAGTTTCAAATTAGGTCGAATTTAATGGGTAAAAATGTACAACCACATGATGAGTTCTTAAGTTCTTTCAGTAAATAAGTTACTCCATCTGTCTCAATTATTTGTTTGCCTTTGATTAACATACCCCTCACAAAAAATAAAAAATAAAACAAATTAATGACCGTGACGAAGGTAGTATATAAGATTATAAATTTATAACAGTTCTTTGTACATATTCTCTCTATATGCAATAGTTTTCTTCTCACTTCTCTAATATATGTGAGAAGTATTTTGTTGAAGTGGGAAGAAAACAGTTGCATTAATTAGGGAGTATATAACAGTCTTATACGAGTTTATTCCACCACTTTTGTAATTCTTGTTCTTCTAAATCGTCCAATCATCCGTCTCTTTCATTTGTTTGTCTGTATTTTATTAGTATATTTTTTGTATAAGATAGTTTAATCAAAGGTGAAAAATGATTGAAAGAGAAGGACTTAAATCTATTAAGCTAACGTGAGCTAAGACATACATGAATGAACTCAACTTAACATAAATATGTACAATATTAATAACTATGTCAAACTTTAGAAAAATAAAATGAAAGCCAAGCTAAAGTAAATTAGACATTGCATGCTTTTGATCATTTGTATGGTTTGCTCACAAAGTATGACTGAAACTTGAAAGGTATATACGATAGTCTTTTTACTAAACTGAAGGGCACTACTACTCTGATGAGTCTATGATTCTGTGTTGCGATAATCAAATGTAATTTAATTTTAACAGTATTTCATTTATACGATGGTTACACAACGGTTTTTTGTAAAATGTGATCACTTTTTGGTCAATAATAATTACTTTTGGGGAAATATTGTCCACTTCGGAAAAAAATACTCTGTAGTCATTTTTTTGTCAGTAAAAAGTAGTCACTATTTAACCAAAAGTGACAACTTTCAATTAGTCGCACGATACAAGTCATACAACCCGTCTTAGGAAGAATTTCCTTAATTTTAATACTACAATAGTTTCCTACATACGCTCACCTTACTCCGTACCTATTATTTAATATTACTTCCATTGGATAAATCAACCATAAGCAATCACTGACAACCAAAACAAACAAAATAGAACCAAAGAAAGAAAAAAGTAAAAAAAGGTAATGTGTGTTGCGATAAAAAAAAATGTAATATTTAACTTTTACCATAGTTAAGCGTGATTGACATATCGCAAATTCGAGATAATGGAAAACTTTAACCATTGCCTTCATCAATCACCACATGATGAGTTTCTTTTTTTCACATCATTGTCTTTAACTTTTCTTTTTGTTAATAATGGAAGTCATAATTAATATAAGCCATAATTACGCTAGTAATTGGAATCTGTAAAAGGGTACGAAAAAAAAACATAATTATAAAGTTGAAGAAAATGATTTGTGAGATGTTTTCAAATGTACTTGCCGCATTATTGCTCTACAAACCTATTAGTTTCAGTAAGTTTTGTGTAAGACGGTCTCAGAGTGTAAAATGGTACACTTTTATATAAAGTACTCTTTTGCCAACAGCAATAAAGAAATTATTTTTTTTATAGAAAAGGCTGTGTTATTAATAAAGCAGGTGACGTAATTATTCGTAAGACACTTCCGAAAAAAATTAATTAGTTAGATCCAAGAGGTTGTGGTGTTCTTAGTTATCACGTGATAAATTAAAACAATCCCTAATAATCATTTTATTCATACGAATGTGTTGGCATATGAGAATATAAGAATATAAGAATATAATATAATGTGACATAATGTATGTATTGATTATGATATTATCATATGTTGCTATACGAGACTCCTTACCCCTTAAACAGGACAATTCTCGGGTTTCATTAGAGCAATATATTCAAAAGTAATAGATTTAGAATTGTTCCATTTACGTTACCGAGTTTGAGCCACACCCATACTTACCTACGAAGAGGAGAGTTCAGTTTATAACTTCATGAAAGTTTTATTCCAAAACCAATTGCCAATAGGAGGTATAACTCCTTAATTTAGGAAGATGATAAGTTAATAACGTCACAATTAATATCACTAACGTTGCTCAAAATGTGAAAGATTAAATAGTAAGTTACATTATGTATAGCTTGTATTTGAGTGACGTTAACAAAAACTTTATTGACGTTATCACACCCATTAGTTTACATATTAAACCTCTCTCTCATATTCTTTTGATGTGGAATCTCACATGTGACATTTGACATTTATAATGGGCGAGCTATCTAATCTTATCTTCACAAGAATAACACGAAGTATACAATAAGAATATATATATGTCGTTAACCAGATACATGAAATTAATCGATGGATTGATAATCTACTGTTAAAAGCCGAGTTTTACCAATTGTTAATTAATTTGTTATCTAACATGACCATAATCCAAACCTGTTTTACATTACTTTTTTTTTTTTGGATAATGACTGGAGAAGGTGTATTCATTAAAAAAAACAGTAAAATATTACTCATGTTTTACCTAGTGATAAAAAACACAAAAAGAACATGTAAACAAATAAACCAAACGTCAAGATGTTGATTAATGTTGTACCATAAATATGAAGAAACAAAAGAATGCAAGAAAAGGAAATTGGCAAATACAGAAACACGAACTCTTTCAACAGCTTTTTTTATGGGCGTACAATGCGGAAGAATACAAACACTGTACTCTCTCAGTCCCTCAGACTCTCATACATCTGTTTCTGGCGTTTAATACAACTGAATTTAAAGACTTTCAGCAGACGACATGAATATCAGATTATATGACAAAAGATAACATGTTGTCTATTATTATTAATAATATTTATGCAATCTTTGTCATTTTTTAAACCTTTCACCTAATCTAAACCCATGCAGCATTCATGAACATTTTACCCCAGGGAAAATAGACCATTTTTACAAGTCTTTTACTCCCTCCGTCCCGGTCATTTGTTTACCTTTCGTTTTGGCACAATTATTAAGAAAATGGGAGGGGACCTCTTGTGGATGTACTTGTGGATGACATGTGGACAATAGTCCATTGGGTGATCAAATTACTCATGGATTACTATCCTAATATACAAAGGTAAACAAATGAATGAGACACCCTAAAATGGAAATAGTAAACAAATGACCGGGACGAAGGGAGTATCTCATTTACGTGTTTACCTTCGTTAAACCTTAAGGTTGCTAACTCTCATATGACGATGATGATGATGATGTTGATGTTGATTCGTGAAAGGATAAAAGTAACTAGACACAAGATGAAGCACAAAATTGAAACAAAGCTCACTCGCCATTTTTACTATTCAAATAGTAATGTACTCCCTTGATGGTCTCAATCAGTTGTTTATACACAGGTAAACAAATTAATGGGACGAAGTAATTTAAAATGAATAATAAATCAGGTACAGTACTAGATAATAATGACCATTATTTAAAGTTTAGAAATATACAATATAATGGTATTAAAAATTACATAATTTAAGAAAGTGATAATCTTTTAATTCGCAGTCTAAAGAAAGTTTTGGACTTTGAAGTTTATAGATTTAGTATGACTAATTAAATATCTCATTTTTCCCTAAAAGAAAATTCCATTCAAATTTTTACATATATATTTCTTACTTTAATATATAAGACGATTTCACACATATAAACGTCCATCAAAATTTGGTGTCCCCTTAATAGTCTTAAAAAGGCTACATATATACATACAAAATACTCAATCACATAGACCAACATGACCTTAAAGAGATGGGAAACAAGCCTACGAAAAGCAAGAAAAAAAGTCGAAAGAAAAAAAAAAGGTCATACAATTTTCAAAGATGCACTACTTTAAACTAAAGTAAATAAATTAAACTACCAATATATCCATCAAAATAAAAATAAAAAAAACTAAAATATTAAACTAAAGATTCAACCCTAAATCATGCTTTTCCATGACAAAACGAGGCTTAACAAAGTTATTGTCGTCAACAGCTTGATGATGATGATGATGATGGTGATGATCTGGGTGCATTCTCTTCTTAGATATCAAAGAAACTCCAAAAAGCTTTGTCTTTGTATAATCACTATTATAATTATAATTACTACTTTGATTATCTTCTGAAACACACAAATCATTTGTTCTTGGATTCGCGGTAGTCGTAGTAGAGTCGTCGTAACGAGGAAAACTTGCTACATTACTTGAAGGATCAACAGGTTTAACATGATTTTGAACAAAGTAGATAATGTCATTGTAGAGTTTTCTCATGTGAGCAAGTTCTGACATTAGAAGGTTATTGCTCTTTCGAAGGCGGTCGTTGTCTTCTGAAAGAGCGGTTATGGTGAGGGTTTCAGTGTTGGATGATTTGTTGGATTGGGAGGAGGAGGATTCGAACTCGTGATCTTCGGAAATGGAGTTTGGTAGGGAATGGGTTATTGGGTTGGTTTGGAAGTATGATTGTAGGTATGACGTGGCGGTGGCGGAAGCGGTGCTGTTGAAGTTTAAGTGTGTGAGTGTTTGGTTGTGGTTGTGGTGATTGTGGCCTGTTTTTCTTCTGTTGATTTCACATAGTAAATGTTTTTCACCTCTTTTGAAATAATCGTTTGCAAATTCCCATCTGTCTGGTACTATCTTTCTAAAACCCTACCAATAATAAGAAACAAAATAAATATTAGAAACATCTGTAACATCATTTATGAAAAACATAAAATGTCATATGAGACGGTTTTATTCACGAGACTTTAACATGACGAAAAAATATCGGATATATGTGAAATTAAATGTAGACACTAAACTTTTTTTGGATGACGAAAACTGGCAATCGCTATTTTTGGTATGCACGGGTTAAACCCCCAAGAGACTAAACTTAAAGATCGTAAACTTTTGTTAGATTCACAAATGCCAAACATTGTGTTAAATAGAAAATACAAGTATTAAATAACACATCATAATAATTCATGGCAAAAACTTAGAAACAGCTGTAAAATGATTTAAGAAAAAACATAATATGGTCATATGAGACGGTTTTATACATGAGACTGACTAAAACGAGAAAACAAATATCGGATATATGTGAAATTAATTGTAGACACTAAACTTTTTTTTTTTTTTTTTTTGATAATGAGAAACTTGCCAACGCTATTTTTGGTGTGTTAAACCCCCCAAGAGACTAAACTTAAAGATGTAAACTTTTATTGATTCACAAATGCCAAACATTGTATTAAATAAAACACATTAAATAGTGAATAATCATCATCTAGATTATTTACCAATCAAAACACATTATCATAATTCAAGGCAAAAACTTTACCGTATGTTCTTCGAGAGATTAATAATGAAGTACAAATAACACGGATTTCATAAAAAGCACAAAATTCAAAGGGTAAAAAATGTAAATAAGAAGGGATTAATGAACGTACATAAGTGTTAAGTTGGCGAACAAAGGAAGAAAAATTGTTATGCTTGAAATAATTAGGAAGTAAATCACGAGCGAAATCAGGGGGACGCCATACGACAAAAGTCGTATCATCGTCCCCCCATGAAACAATATGGTCGGTGGCAGGATCGTCAACTAAATGATACGTTTTGGTAAGAAAAGGTGCGGGTACAGATTTATGAGTATCTAACGATAGTAAAACACCGTCACAACAATTATCGTAAATGAGTGACATTTTATCAGAGAGTTGAAGAAAGGGTTTTAGTTGTTTTTTTATGTAAGGAAAGGAAAGGAAGAAAGAAGAAGAAAAGGGAAGAGGATAAAAAAGAGGTAATGTGTGTGGGTAGTGTGCATAGTGCATAGGGGTAAGAGAGAATAAGTGTCTGGTAATGTAAGTATGTAATGTCTGTCGTTGTTAGAAATCTGAATATTACATTTTTAATTAAAGGCTCTTTCTTTCAAGATCGTCCCGTGACTTTCTTTCTTCGAACCTTTGTTTCGGATTCCTTTCTTTCTCTCCTTTTTTGTTTTCTTCTCTCACTAATTTTTTTTTATAAAAAATAATAAAATTAGGTTACTCGAAACTAGATTAGCTGCTACGAAAAATGGCTCTGTCTTAGAGAATGTTTTAAAATATTTGAACTTATAAATCGACTCGTGATCCACTATATACGCTCGAAGTTTCTTGCTATTTTCGGGTGTGAGTCTAGTGATTGGAACGGAGAGAATATTTTTTTCTTGTACAACCTCTAAATATCACTTAATATATTGTTTCTTTCTTTGTATTATATACCCTCAGTATTAATAATTTACTTAAATATTTGATCTTTATATTAGTTTTAATAAAATATTTTAATAATTATTTTTTGTAGATTCAGAAATTTGGACTCTCTAACATCGGTCGAAAACTTCATGCTTTATATATATGGCTTGCACCACAAGGACATTCCCACAACCAACGGCCCACGGGCCTAAGCTCGGTGTGGCGAGGTGCACACACATCTGGTCCAAACCATACCTACCCACAAGCCTCTACAAAGACCTAACTAAGCTCAAACAAAGGACGAGAGAAACAGCTTGTCTCACTTAAGACGTGCACTATCCGTTACAAGTTGAAAACGGATAATGTCTCTCTCATAATATGTAAGTGCTTGCATATTGTGAGAGGGGCACTATCCGTCTTCAGGTTGTGACGACAGTGCCCGTCTTTAATGAAAATTTGTACAGAAGAAAAGGCTGGTAAAGCCATAAAATTTGTTTTATTCTACCTACTCAAGACAACAAAAAGAAGCCTTTGAGCCATATATCCAACACAGTGAGAAACAAGACTTCAGGATGGAAGCTTTCTTTTTTGCATAAGAAATTTAATGTTAAGATAATGGCGTCTTGTGGACTTTAACCAACATTTAATGATATAATCAATCTTAAACGGGATCAGGCCTTTAGCTTTCATATAAGAGACAAATTGCGCACTTACTAGCTTCATCTCATATCAGGGTTAGAACTCGTATTATCCATTAACTCATCATGGACGTAACATTACAATTTTATGTATTTAACTTGGACTTACTAAATGACCCTCAGACCCTCATAGAATTCCGGGTACTTTCATGAATGCCTATAGTGGTCCAAAGCGTGATGAACCACTTGGGTTAGGGCAAAGAAGTCCAACATGCACATAAGTGATTAACCCGTTATATTAATTGTCATAAACCATTCTTTTTTCTTTTTTTTTTGATTAATAAAGGGAGGCCGAAGCCGAATTACATAGCTATAGATCGAGCTACACTGTAGCCTTGTGCATCATGGATCATTAAAAGTTGAACCCCGTGTGGAGGAGCACGAAGCTCATGGGCACCGAGAGGAAAACCAAGTGCCAGATTTGACAACTTATCAGCACAAACATTTGCTTCCCTATACACATGACGTAGAACATACTCTTCACCCTCAGCTATTAATCGCTTGCAATCGTTGATAAGAGCCCCATAAGTACGGTTGTCTTCTGTATCACCATTAACAAGGTTTACCACTATCTTTGAATATGACTCCACCATGAGTTGTCTTACTCCGAGATTTCTTGCCAATTTAAGGCCAACCCATAATCCGCGAAGCTCGGCCAAAGTCACTGTAGCATAACCAAGGTTTAAAACAAAGCCAAAAACCCAATCTCCATTGTTGTTTCGGCATAAACCACCACCGCCAGCTAAACCAGGATTTCCCTTTGAGCATCCGTCAACGTTCAGTTTCAATGTATCGAGTAAAGGGGGTTCCCATCTTACCATTATTTGCCCCATAGGTCGGTTCATGCCTTGCTGGTCATACTCAAACCAAGCTTTAGCCATTTCACCAGCTTGTGATAAAATAAAAACTCGCGCATTATGAGGTCGATCATTTCGTTGGAAAATGCTATTACAGCGCCATTTCCACAACCACCAACAAGTAATTGCAAAAACAGTATTCCAAGCTACGCCTTGAAATTTAGTGTTGACCTGCGAAAGATTTTGCTTCAGCCATATGTAGAAATTACTAACATAGAATTTACTATTATCACTTCCAACCAAGAGTTGATCCCATATGCTAGTAGCCCTAGAACACTCGAGTAAAACATGGCGGACATCTTCATTTGGGCACGAACAAAATTGACATCCCGCATCAGATGTCATTCCCCTTTTCATTCGTTGCTCATTAGTCGCTAACTTGCCAAGAACTGCACGCCATAGAAAAAGACGAATGCGCTGCGAAGTTTTCAGTTTCCATATAACATCCCAAGGGAAGTTCGGGCCACTGGAATCATAATGGGAGAGAAGGTTGTAAGCCGATGCAGCCGAAAAGGACCCTGAGGGGGTCCCACACCATATCAACTTGTCCTCTTCATCACTATCCACAAGCACTGGTATACCTGCAATTTTTAAAATCAAAGCATAAGGCAACTTATTATCAAAAAGAGACCAGTTCCACGTACCATTAGGTAACAACATGTCGGTGATTCTCAAATGAATCTCCATATCCGATACCACCGAAGTTGCCAATTTAACTAGGGGAGTTGCATCCACCCAACAATCAGTCCAAAAACGCACACGCTTGCCATTACCAACGGCCCATCGAGTACCCTTTTCAAGAACATCCAGCCCACGATAAATGCTTCTGCCTACACAAGATGTACTAGGTTTTCGAAGTCCTTCCAGCGGGTCATTGCTCTTAAAGTACTTGTTCTTAACAACTTTGACCCATAAAGCATCATCACCATTAACAAGTCTCCAACTCAACTTTGCAAGCAAAGCGTCATTAGCAACTTTAGTACGACGAAGACCGAGACCTCCTTCTGCACAAGGTTTACACATTTGATCCCAAGAAACCCAATACGTTTTCTTCTCCAAGTTAGGTCCTCCCCAAATAAATTTTCTTACAAGCTTATCAATGTCATTGCACAAAGTTACGGGAAGTTTTATTGACTGGGACAAGTAGGTAGGAATGGCTGTCAACACGGATTTGGCCAATGTTACCCTTCCAGCAAAAGACAAACAATTAGCTTTCCATGAGTTTAGCTTCCTATGCATTTTCTCCAAAAGCCAGCGATGAGTAGAAAGGGTAGCCCTCGTATGCACAATAGGAACCCCGAGATATCGACCCATATCGTCAGCTATTGGTATACCACATTCCCTGCTGATCAAAGAGCAAACAATAGGACAAGTATTAGGAGAAAAATAAATAGAAGATTTTTCCCAATTAATTACTTGGCCGGATTCCTCGCCAAAACTTTGAAGCAGATGCATTATCATCCTTATTTGGCTAACAGAAGCTTCAGCAAAAAACATGAGATCATCCGCAAAGAAAACATGAGAAATTTTTGGCCCTTGTCTGCTTGTCTTAACTGGTCTCCACTGCCCATCTGACACAGCACTAAAAACAAGATGAGTTAAGCGTTCGATACACAAATTAAAAATATAAGGGCTTAAAGAATCTCCCTGTCTTAACCCGCGAGACGGATAGAAAATATCCGAAATATTATAATTCCAGAGAATTTGGAAAGAAGCCGAAGAGATAATGTCCATGATAAGGGATATCCAACTCTCGGGTAGCTGGATGAATTCCAAGGTATCACGAATAAAGCTCCACTTTAAGCGATCATAAGCCTTTGAAAGATCAACTTTAATAGCCATGTAGCCTCCTTGTCCCTGTTTAAGCTTAAAAGAATGCATAACTTCTTGCACGAGAAGTATATTATCAGTAGTACCTCGTCCTGGGAGAAAACTAGATTGAGCCGGCGAAATAAGAGTAGTCATAAGAGGTCGAAGTCTGTTAACTAGAACCTTGGTGATAACTTTAAGGACACATTGAGCAAGCTAATAGGTCGGAAGTCAACAATCCTTTCTGGGTTAGGAACTTTAGGGATCAAACGGATAAAAGTATGATTTATATCCGCCGGGAGATGCCCTGAAACAAAAGCAGTTCTGACTAGATCACAAACTGAATCACCTACAATTTGCCAACTCTTCTGAAAGAAGATAGGAGAAAAACCATCCGGTCCAGGAGATTTGAAAGGACCCATTTGGAAGATTGCCGTCTTTATCTCATCATTTGTTAAGTGAGCTGTAAGAGAGCCTAAGGTAGTTGGGCATATAAGCGGGAACCTTGCAGGGGAAAAGCTAACTCCCGAGTAGCTGTTATCATCGGTAAACAGAGCAAGAAAGTGATCCTTTGCCAAAGTCATGCAGAGCCGCTCATCATCGACCCATGTGCCAAACTGATCAACCAAGCCGCTAATTTTGTTCTTTCCCCTGCGAATAATGGTAGAAAGATGAAAAAACCGAGTATTGCGTTCACCCTCTACAAAAAATTGTCCTTTATAGCGTTGTTTCCAATATATCTCCTCCTCACGTAAGATATCATTATATTGGCTTCGAAGCTTTTTCTCGAGTTTGACCAAGTACCCATTCCAGCTAATCTCAAGAGCTTTAAGAATACCCACGAGTCTAGCCTGGATTCGTTTCTTCTTTCTATGAATACTCTGGAATATAGTACGAGCCCAAGAAGATAACTTTTCTCTACAAGAGTTGATATTTGTATAATAGTCTGTCGCACCCCAACTCTCTGCCAGACAATTAACAAAATCAGTATGGTTTAACCAAGCAGCCTCAAACTTAAAACTTTTGACATTTATAGTAGAACTGGTCTTATTAGCAAAGTTCAATAACAAAGGTGTATGATCAGAAGACCTTCTGGGCAAATTGACAAGATAAGCATCAGGAAAAAGTAAGCGCCAAGTAGTATTAGCGTGAGCCCTATCTAAACGTTTCATACGACGTCTACCCGTGTCCCAAGAGTCTGACCAGGTAAAACGTGGACCGGAAAACCCAATATCAACTAAGCCACAACAGTCCATCCAAGATGTAAAGGATTCCATATCCCTGGTAAAACGGTGACTCCCCCCCATTTTATCATCCAAAGAAGCAATTTGATTAAAATCACCTACAACAAGCCAAGGGTAGTCATGATTACGAGCCACATCAGCAAAAGCCTCCCAAAGAAGCTCACGAATAGCAGGACGGGGACTAGCATAAATAACAGATAAAAGCCAATCAGACTCCTCGTGCACAAGAATATTTATAACTTGTTTCCCCCCCGAAAGAAAAGTAATTTTTACCTCCTTCCTCCTTCCAGAGAAGCCAAATACCTCCCGAAAAACCTTCTGCTTCAACCCTAATGGACCTAGAAAACCCGCGGGACTGAATAATATTGTGAGCTCTATCACCACTAACCTTAGGTTCAAGCAAAGCAACAATACTAGGTTTATGCAAAGCAACTAAATCTTTAAGATGAAGGTGACAATCATCATTAGCTGCCCCTCTAACATTCCAAACTAAAAGGCTCTTCATAAGAAAAAATAAATAAAAATAAGACACAAAAAGAAAGCAACAAAAAAATCAAATGCTACACCAAAGCTAGATAGAAGCACTTAGCTGGTTAACATAAACAAGAAGACGCGTGCTTAATGCACAAAGGAGTGCGGCTCATTGATGAGAGCCATCTCCAGCATGCTCACTTTCCCCGTCGGGATGAGTAAACTCCACTGATTGTGAGTTATCTCCAGTATGATGGTCCCTTTGTAATATGTCTTTGTTGGAAGATTGCCCTTTGCTTCTCATGAAATCACCCAGAGTGGCTTTGGGTAATGATTTGGCACTACTGGAAGATCGAATACGCCTTGTTGCAGATTGGTTGTCTTTCGGAACAATTTGGCGGTTATTCTGACGTGGTATTTCAAGGGTATTTTGACGAGGCATTAGCGTTCTTTCACGCTCAAACATGGGATTCCGGATTACGGCATGTGCGCCTGCAGTAACCGCGGTTTCTTTGGGGTTAGTAACAATTATGCTATTGCCTTGGTCGTGATGTTGTAAGACAGCCGAGACCGTCTGATCCTTCTCACCATTTCCCTTGCCCAAGCTGCTATCATCATGTTGCGGCCCATTAAGCAAATCATCATTGTTAGCAAGCACTCCAAAACGAGAGCCTGAACCCACCTCCAAACGAGTCTTATGCATTAAATCAGTTCGAGTTGTACCTCTACTTACATTATTGGTGTTTGCAGGAACAAATTTTGAGAAAGATTTGTTACCACCGACATGTCTCCTTGTAGCTTTTTTTTGGACAACCATCCAACTACCAAAGTTAGTTCCTTCCTCCCATTCACGTATCTTTTGTTGGGGTGGTACTGATGGGTGTCGATCATGGTGTATAGGCACTTCCGACTCAACATGATTAATCAAAGGGCAATCAGCCTGTTTATGACCATAGCAACCACAATTAAAACAGATAAGGTGTATTCCCTCATATTCCACCCTTTGAATAGTCTTACGAAGTTTAAACTTAGACAATAGGGGTTTTGATAGATCAACTTGTACGGCAATTCGAGCATAGCTACCCCGGACAACCTCCTCTGTTGTTTGATCAATTTTGACCGTTTTCCCTATTAGATTCCCCATTTTTGTTAGCATATCGTCACGATAATACTCAATTGGGAGTTCCGGTAACCGGATCCAAACTGTCGTGTCCAGAATTTTCGCTGAGGCTGGACGGAAATCCGGCTCCCATTTACGCACAATTAGATAGTGATCAAAAATCATCCAGGGGCCTCCAGTAAGAGCAAAATCATAGTCAGCAAAGTTAGAGAATTTTACCACATAGAAACCTAGGCCTAAATCCGTGATTTTGATTTGTCCAGAACAACACCATAACTTTTCTACCTTTTCTTTCAAATATTTAAAGAGAACTGACCTGCCCATCAATTTGATAATCAAAGCATTCCGCCATGGTTTTCGTAAGGAAGATTTCTCCTCTTTGGTAAGGAATAGTTGTGGTATACTAGTATCCATAGCCTCATCATCGTCCGAATCGTCACCTTCATGTGCAGGGAAATCCCCCTCTTCAAATATTGGTCCGAATGTCAAGGCCCTTGCCGCGTCACGGTAAGATCCAATTTTTGGACTAAGACGTAGCGGCGAAGCCATTGCTTCATCTGTGTCATTTTCGGCAATCGGATTATCATCCTCCACCATGAATTCAATTGGAGCTTGCTGGTCAGCAAGACCTTCTCCTTCAGTGCGCAATTTTTTTGTATTTCTGGGAGGAGTAGCCATTAAAATAGGATCTGGTGGTTTTGTCCCGGGTTCGCCGGAATTATTCATGGCCAGGATGGCCGAGATGAACGGATTATGAGGCAGGAAACGAACGGAAAACCCTTTGGCGGCGTGGGGTTTTCTCTCTCACTTTATATTGTTAGTATTACCCTTTGGCGGCGTGGCGGCATTATCATATCATTATATTTATGTAAATTGTATATTTAGTTAACATATATGTAGGAGGAAAATAAGGATAGTCAAAGATTTTGCTTAACTGTATCATGTATATATGTTTGGTGTATCACCTTGATTGAGATAATAAGAAATACACAATTCTTCTTCTTCTTCATGTACTTTTGGTTTTCTCATGGTATCAGAGAGCCAGAGACAATACGACACACACAAAAAGTTCACAACAAAAATACAAAGAAGTATCGATTTCACCATGCCTGGTGAAGGAGAATTGATAGTGGCGAAGGAAGGTCCAAAGATCATTCCTATAACTTCGCCACTGTACTTACATCCCTCGGAGAGTCCAAATTTGAATTTAACACAAATTATTTTTGATGGCAATAATTATAATATGTGGGCAGCTGCCGTAAAAAACGGATTAGATGCAAAGAATAAGTTAGCCTTCATTGAAGGCCGAGTCAAGAAACCAACAAATGATGGGGAAGAAGAAACCATTGAGTCTGTAGCGTGGCGGCAGTGCAACGCTATGATTCGTGCGTGGCTTCGGAATGTGATCGATCCGAAGTTACATTCAAAAACACGTTTGATCAACCAATAAATGAAGTCTGGGAAGAGTTACGTGGAAGGTATTCAGCCGGAAATGCACCCCGAGTCCATCAATTAAAAGGCGAACTCAATGAGTGCAAACAGGGAACAGATTCGGTGGTTGAATACTACACTCGACTCAAAGCAATTTGGGATGAATTGGGGAATTATAGCACCGTGAAGGGATGCACTTGTGGAGCAGCTGTTTCAATAGCGAAGGAGCGAGAAGAGGAGAAGGTTCATCAATTTCTAATGGGGTTGGACTCAAAATTATATGGGAATTTACGAACCAACCTATTAATGGAGGATCCCATTGCTAACATCAATCGTGTGTATGGTATTGTGTTGAGGGAAGAAAGACATGTCTCCATAACCAAAGTTAGGGAGGAGAAAATTGAAGCAGCCATGACGGTAAAATCTGTTGGTATAGGACGAGGTCGAAGTGGTTATAAGAAATCAGAAATTGAAGAGGATAAATACCCACCACAATGTACTCACTGTAACAAATACTATCATACCGAAGAAAATTGTGATGAGAAACACGGGTATGAAACAGTGAAGGCTAGAGAAAGAGGACGTGGAAGAAGAGGAGGCAGTAACCGAGGGGCAAACAGTCGAGGAAGAGGTCGTGGCCGCGGATATCAGGCCAATGCCGTGGGAAGCTCGTCGGGGACAGAGAACGCAGAGGTTTCAAACCAGAATCTGCCTCTCACCAACGAGGAGATGACAAAGCTGCGAACTTTTTTGAACGGTAGTCTTGACGGTAATGAAAAGTTGCAAGGTATGAAAGTTACATTAGATGTCGAATGGTTAATAGATAGTGGATGTTCACATCATATGACTGGGAAGAAAGATTTGTTGAAAAATATTAGGTATGAGGATCAATCTACTGTTAGTTTGCCTGATGGTAGGACAATGAAAGCCGAAATCCATGGAGAAGTCGAATTGAGCAATAATTTTGTCTTAAAAGATGTTTTGTTTGTGCCGACACTTGCTTGCGATCTCATTTCTGTTCAACAACTAATAAGTGAAAGCAATTGTGTAGTAACCTTTTACACTGATCATTGTGAAATGCAAGACCAGACTACGAGGATGACGATTGGACGGGGTGAGCATCGGCAAGGGGTGTATTATTACAAGTCGGAAAGACCAGAGCAAGTAGGACGAATAACCGTGAGCAAAGAAGGGAGATTGTGGCATAAACGGCTTGGGCATCCTTCTAAGAGTATATTGTCTCGTTTTTCTTCTTTAATTGGACGTAATTTAAGTTGGAAATCGGATATTATTTGTGATTCTTGCTGTAGAGCAAAACAAACTCGTAACCCTTTTCATTCCAATAACAAACGCTGTGATGTTTTGTTTGGCCTTATTTACTGTGACATATGGGGGAAATACCGAATTGCTAGTTTAACCCGAGCACACTGTTTTTTAACCATAGTCAACGACCATAGTCGGGCAGTTTGGGTTTATTTGATGAAAGATAAAAGTGAAGCTGGAGATTATATGAAAATTTTCTGTCAAATGGTAAAAACTCAATTCGAGACTTGCGTTAAAATAATCTAAAGCGACAATGGGACGGAATTATTGGCCGGGTCTATGCAACGGTATTATGAAGAAAATGGTATATTATTTCAAACTAGTAATACGGATACACCCCAACAAAATGGTAGGGTAGAACGGAAACATCGTCACATACTTGAAAAAGCTCGGGCCTTACGTTTTGAAGGGGGGTTACCTCTATATTTTTGGGGGAGAATGCATACTCACTGCTGCTTATCTTATAAATCGTACACCCACACCGTTGTTAGATGGGAAGACCTCGTATGAATTATTATATCACAAGAAACCAAATTATGACAATGTTAGGATTTTTGGGTGCTTGTGTTATGTTGACAATAAAGACAAAACACGAGATAAATTTGGAGAACGAGGGAAACGTTTTATGTTTATCGGTTATCCCCACAGTAAAAAAGGATGGAAAGTGTACGATTTAAAGGAGAAACGGGTATTTGTGTCACGTGATATTGTTTTTTATGAACATGTCTTTCCTTATTTGGTGTTTGAAAATGGCGGAACTACACAACAAGGGGTAACAGAATCCGTGTCACAACATCAGCGAGACACTATTTTGTACACGGATGACTTTGAGATTGATGCACCATGTGTTTTGAGGGGGAGAGTTGACAATATCTCAACAGAGAACGTGACAGGGGCACATGATAGTAGTACAATTGCTGGTGCTGATGCAGTACCAAATGACAGTACAAGAAGTGACGAAATATTTGACAGCAATGCAAATAATAAAGAAACTGATGAAGCCATGACAAGAATGCATAATAGTGAGATGGAAGAAAGAATGGGTCGAGGTGCAAGAGAGAGACGAGATCCATTTTGGAAGAAAGATTATTATTGCAAGTCCACGCGAATAATACACCCAAATAAAGCTACATGCTCACACCGAACAAAGCAAATCGTCGTCGTCAGGTACGCGTTATCCGCAAGTCAATTATGTTGCTACTAATTGTTTTTCACAATCACACAAAGTTTTTTTTGGCTAAACTTGATAAGCACAAAGAGCCTACTCATTACTATGAGGCGGTCAAAGGCTTGGAATGGCGAGAAGCGATGAGAAAAGAAATAGAAGCTTTGGAAGGAAACGGTACTTGGAAAATTGTGAACTTGCCGGAAGGTAAGAAACCTATAGGGTGTAAATGGGTATACAAAATTAGGTACCGAGCAAATGGAGAAATTGAACGGTATAAAGCGAGACTTGTAGCACAAGGGTTCACTCAAGTGGAAGGAATAGATTTCCATGAAACATATGCGCCAGTAGCCAAAATGACAAGTGTGAGGTGTATGTTAGCAGTTGCGGTAATGAAAGGATGGTCGATTGAACAATTGGATGTCAACAATGCGTTCTTACACGGAGAACTCGAAGAAGAAGTTTACATGAAGATTCCACAAGGTTTTGAGAGAAAGAACGGGAACAAAGTATGCAAATTGATGAAATCGATTTATGGTTTGAAGCAAGCCTCTCGTAATTGGTTCGCTAAATTAACAGTTGCCATGAAAAGTTACGGGTTTGTGTAGTCGTTGGCCGATTACTCCTTGTTCACACAAAATTATTCATTGGGGTACTTATTTATGTGGAAGACATGATCGTGGTTAGTAACGATAAGAGAGCTTGTGAAAATTTCAAAGCATTCTTAGATGGTTAGTTCGGTATTAAAGACTTAGGGAAACTCAAGTTCTTCTTGGGAATAGTGGTGGACCAGGGAGCAAATGGATTATTTTTGAATCAGAGGAAATATGCCATGAGCATAATTGATACGAAAATTACTCAAAGAATAAGATTCGTTAACTTGCAGCGGAAACAGACTATGTCACAGTCGTGCAGACTGTTGCTTCTCGTTGAAACTGGAACAAGTAACAGTGATAAGAACTGTGATCTGGAAACACACGGATGTAACAGTCTGGAGGACTGTTGCAACGAACATAAACAATCACGATCAAACGAATAAGCACGAACAAACACAAACACGAACAAAGGATATTTGCTCAATCTAGACCTATAGATTGAACAATGGTGATTGAATCGCAAGACCTATTGCTATCAATCGTGTTAATGTTTGAAACGCGACAAACAAGAACAATGTCGGAACGAAACGCGTCGATCCTATGTCTACAAAACTTGCAAACACCAAAAGCTTCAGCATTAATTCTTATTCATTCAATGTCTTCTCATAAGCAATACATATGAGTTCTATTTATACTAGCTAATAATCAACCTAACTGCCTTATTTCATACTCCTAAACTAAATAAAAAGACATAGGAGATTTTCCTTAAATTGACTTTCCTAAAGCTAATCTAGTTGTCTTGCCTTATTCTGATATTACCTAATTACGACATATGGTAAATATACTGAAATAATTAAATAACAATAAAATAATATGAGCTAGCGTGACTAGTTGCAGATCATATCTTTGACTTTCAACACAAACTCGTCATCTTTATTTAAGCACATTATTTTTGGATCAATAATAGAAGATAGGCATGTGAAATGAGGAGAATTAATCTCACCCACTAACAGTTACTTGACTGACTCAATTCTGCACATGGGAAATGAATCCGGACACATGAACCTGGACACAGCAAAACATATCACTCGGTCTTGGCCCAAAAAGATAGGCATAGCCCGGCGCAGGCGATTGCCAAATCCCAAATCCCGGATCTCGGATCTTGGATCCGGAACCGAGCCGGGCCGGGCTCGGGCAAGGGCACGCGCGAGCGCGCGCGTGTGCGAGCTGAATTAAGCACCTCGCAAAGTCTCTACAAAAGACCCCCTTAACCCACTAGTAATAGTGTATATAGTGAAGGCATATATAAACTCACAAAACTCACACTTCACTACCAATTAATGTGGGACAATAAGTAGGAAAAAGTACTTGCTCACAAGCCCCTTATTTCCAACAGTTTCCAAATCACCAAATTTGTTATTCAATTAAATAGGTGTAAATTGAATTAGGGTTCAAGAAATAATTAGGATTTATCAAAATTAGGTTAGGGGTGGCAAAGATGGCAACTGGCGAGGGAGGGAGGGGCGGAGGGAGGACGACGTGGGTAGTGGAGGAGGTGGTTAGTCGTGCAGGGAGGTGGTTGAGCGGCCTTTGCAATTAAATAGGTGTAAATTGAATTAGGGTTCAAGAAATATTTAGGGTTTATTAAATTCGTTTTCTTTTGTCAAGATCCTAATTAGTTAAAAATATAAATTAAAATATGTAGATGTCCTAGATTTAAGCTAATTTCCTTAAAAGAGCTACTTGAATAAAGGAAACTAATAATCACTAATAATCTAAATACGAAATTACCCTTTGTTAAACAAATTAAATTAAAAAATTAAAATCCCACATGTCATTTTACGAGTGAGGGTGTACCGTATATGGAAAATGACATACACATTGTGTAAGTGTATCATCTTCCGGTTTTATATGATTGTATCATTTTCTTGGTCGTTAGTTATTTTTGCAAAAAACCGTTAATAGAGGGATACTATTGATTGGTCAAACGTTCTCGTATAAAATCATTTTACCCAAGTGTCATGATAAAATCAAGTGATATTTTAACTACATAACCCGACTAAAATAATTTTCAATTGCACCAACCACCACTTTTCGATGATAAAGCATTAAGGTCTTTGGTATATTATGATTTTACGATGTTTTATTGTAAAATCGTTTTACACGATCCTAATACGGTTTTAAAATTTGTATCGTACATATGAAAAATTCTTATCGTGGCTAATTTTGATGTGCTTGATACAAAAAAATGGTTCGGCTTGGCCCCAACTTGTTAGGCAACTGTGCCTTGTCGAGCTACTTGGCCTTAAAGTTCGGTTATAGATTAGATTATTTACACAATGGCACCGTTGATAAATATAAGGTTTGTCTCGTTGATACTTGCTAAGGCGTTTTACCAACGCCCTGGTCTCGAACTCTCGACTATAGTGAAACATTTAGCCATGTCGTTGAACCAACCACAGTCCAAACTCTAATTAGTCTTGTTATCAATTGGATGTAAATGATGCCTTCCTTCAAGAGTTCAAGGCATACTTTCGGAAACTGTTTTTATGGCACCAACCCTTGGATTTTGTTGACTCGTCAAATCCCAAGCCCCAAGGGTTTAGTACAATGAGCTCCGTATTCACTTGCTCCACCTTGGATTTACTAACTCCGTCTGACACACATCATTATTCAGTCATCTTATACTAATCCCATTTATGTTTTAGTTTATGTGGATGATAAAATTTACCAACTCTGAATGACTGAATGCTTCTACGGTCGCTGACTTCATTACTACTCTTAAGGATTTCGGCTCCCTTTTTTTGGTGGTGTGAAAGTTCATCCTCATCCTACTGGTTATTTCTTAGTCAACAAAAAATACATTGTTGACATGCTTTCCCGCGCTTCAATGACTAATTCGAAGCCTGTCTTTACCCCCGTATCCCTCGGTCGAGCTCTTGGTTCATGACGGGGAAGCTCTCGCTGATCCCACGTCGTTTTGAATGCTAGTGAGTTGTCTCCAAAGGAGTATTTCTTAAGAAACTCGAGCGAGTAGGTGTGACTCTGTCGAGTCACTTGGTTCTACTCGACCGAGTGGAGCAGAGCACTCTGCTTGAGGTATGACACTGTTTAGGGCTACTAGGATTGAGTAGTGTGTGACTTGGTCGAGTGGGGGCCATTTGACAAAGTTGAGCTTGAAGACTCAGTCGATTCGAGTCGGTCTGATGGTGTTTTGTTCGGTTTCTTATTTTAAGTCATGTGTTTAAAGGCTAATATAAATAGACTTGTAGCCGTCATTGTCACCTTTATGTATTGAAACTCACCCTAAAACTCTGTTATCATATTACTAACCATCTTGTGATTATATCAAGAGGAGATTATTAGATCTATTAAGGGATTGTTCACCTTTGATCCATCTTTTGGTAAGTTTAACCTATTATTCATCTATAAACCATTAATCTTTATCCTATTCATTATCACGAGGGTTAAACCTAAAAATTGGGGTTTTGGGGAAAATTGATAGTAATTGAGTAATTGATTAAGAATAGAGTACAATTATACGAGTATACTATTATGTTCATATAGGTATCGACTTCGTAGAGGAGCAACTTTGATTTATTGCCTTGCGAAATTTGCACAAAGTAGGGACTTTCTCTACTCACTCCTTGGGATTATCTGATGATTATATTCAATTACTGAGATTGTGACAATGTTTTTTGATGATTGATAATGGTTGCAATTAAAAACAATATTAATTAGTAATTTCATTTTTAAATTCCTTAAATATACACCCGTTTTAAGAAGTATATTTAACATTTGATGTTCCGACATATTAATTCTCATTGAAGACGGGTTACGTTGCCTCTCACAAAAGTCAAGTGGAAAGATAAGTGAGTAATTAAGTGGGTTCCCACCTACCTAAGACAACTCAACCCGTCTTCATTAAAGACGGATATGCTCGTCTTACGGTTTCGATATACAATGGAAGTTGGAACCATAACTCAAATTTCCCACCCTTATCCTCGGACTTCTACACTTAATTTCTACTCTCACTTCACAATGAGCCTAATTTTATCCTCCAACACTTTTCTCCCCTTCAACCCTCTCCACCACCACCACCACCGCCACTTCCTATCTCCACCGCCGCGCAAACCACCGTCTTCCGTCGTCGTATCGGCGCTTTCGACAACCAAACCGAAAACTCGCCGGCGACGGCGGCTGAAGAAGGACGATGATTCGCCGGAGCAAGCTCTTCGGCTTGTTTTCATGGAGGAACTTATGATTAGAGCTAGAAATTGTGATGCAATTGGTGTTTCTGATGTTATTTATGATATGAATCTTGCTGGTCTTACTCCTGGTCCTCGCTCTTATCATGCTCTTGTTGTTGCTAATGCCGGAAATGGCGACGATGAAGCCGCTGTAATTATCGCTCTCTCCTCGCTTTCTTCGCTTTTTGTTTGTTTGTTTTCTCGGATTTTAACATATACACTGTGTTTTCTCGGATTTTTGTTAAATAATTAAGTAATATTATAAAGCCTTAGGTGTAAGGAGAACGTTCCTTCGGTAGGACACATGAATTTTTCATTATGCTATTGTGTTGTTCGAGTGGTTAAAAATTTAAAATATGAATGAATGACGCATTGGTCTCGAGTTTAAACGCTTGTGGGAGTAATTTGAGTAAAAAATTACGTCATATGAAACCGTCAATTTATTTGTTACTTGCGTCTTAATTATTTGTTTACCTTTTACAATAATGTAAGATGTACCAAAAAAGAATATTATAAAGCCTTAGGCGTGAGTAGTACGGTCCTCCAGGAGGACACGAGAATTTTTCATTATGCTATTGTGCTGGTTTGAGTGGTTAAGAATTTAAAATATGAATGAATGATGCATTAGTCTCGAGTTTAAACGCTCGTGGAAGTAATTTGAGTAAAAAATTACGTGTTTTTGAGGTAGAGACAGTTGCATTTATACTCTAAAGGATGGCTGGAGGATTTTCTTAGTCCACTTTTATAGAAAATGTGTTGGCTTATTTCACTAGTATTTTCGAATGATACTAAATTCAGACAATTTATTTACTGATAGTTGATAGGTGTGGATGACACAAATTATCAATGTATTTGTAGTTTAATACTCCGTATGTAGCTAAATAACACTCAATTATTATGAAGAAAAGTGAAAAAAATTCATTAAGAAGAAGGTGATAGTCATGGTTTTTTTTTTCATTCGCTTCTGAGACGGAGTAATACATAAGTGGGAATTGGGAAGGCGTTTGGAATCTTTGGAGTTTGGATATATTGAGTTTATTAGATTATTTTTCCATTTATGTTTGGTGTTTATCAGAGTGACTTAATGATAAGTGGTGCTCACATTACAATGAATTATCAAAGACTAACATGCACGGGCAATGGTCGGTAAGGTTGAGTAGCAAACTCAAATGGTACTCTACTCCGTAGAGCAAATGGTGTGAGAGTAGTTTATGATCAAGATGCACACCATATGGACCTCACTACGTCAGTGGATGGTGTGGTGACTATTATGACTAATATTACCGCTTCTTGTAGACTTGCCGAACTTTTCAAGCATGATTTACAATTTCGTACAAGGGTGAGTAGAGGGTTGAAGATTGTATTCAAATGGAAAGTATGATTACTGCTAATTGACTAGGCTATTATTGAGTGTCGATGGTGTAGATTTTCTATTTATTTGAGTTTGTACCAAATTTTACCCCATTTAAACATATTTTGACTTTTGAAATGTGCCTATAACGTCGAGTCTAGTTAGAAAGGGGGTCTCCACTCTATTAATATGCCTCCTTTTATCCATTATCAACTAGTGAAAATTAATAAAAATCATTTGTTATGCTGTTTTACATGTTATGTCATTTGAAATACAAAATGTGTTGCTATACTAGTATTTGCTTACATTTTTCACACTTGTAGATGCAATCACTGAGAAGAGAGCTGAGTGTGGGGCTTTGTCCTCTGTATGAGACATTTGTCGCATTGGTTCGTTTATTTGGGTCCAAAGGTCATGCTACCAAAGGCTTAGAAATTCTTTCAGCAATGGAGAAACTGAATTATGACATCCGCAAAGCTTGGTTGGTTTTTGTTGGTATAACATTATTTGATTTTGTTTCTCCATATTTGTTGTCACATATTAGTCCTTGTTAATTAAGGGAGCAAAAAACTGTTCTATACAGAGGAGCTAGTGAGAAACAATCATCTGGAAGAGGCGAACAAAGTATTTTTGAAAGGCACTGAAGGTGGATTAAGGGCTACAGATGAGATATATGATTTGCTGATTGAGGAAGACTGTAAAGCTGGGGATCACTCTAATGCCTTAACAATTGCTTATGAAATGGAGGCAGCGGGGCGTATGGCTACAACTTTCCACTTTAATTGCCTTTTGAGTGTACAGGTAAGATGACGTAGTTAGATCTAGCAAATTCATGTTCCAGATTTTCTGGGGTGTGAACTTCTGTGAAGTAAGTTTGAAAGTATGTGTTTTACATGGTTTATTTAAGTGTTTGATTGCTTATGGAATACGGAGTAGTATTTATGTCTTTTCTTACGTATTTTCTTGTGTAGGCAAATTGTGGTATACCAGAAATTTCTTTTGCAACATTTGAGAACATGGAATACGGAGAAGGTGTGCCTTTTTCTGTCTTGTACGCTGGAACACGTATTTGCTAGTTTTAACGTTTCATTGGCTTGTTGGGTGTGGATATTTGTTGGATTATTATTATCTTTTTGACTCAAATGAGAGTCATAACTCATAACTGCATTTGCAGTATACATCTCTAGTACAGTATATTTCTCCCAGCTCTCAGTAGATGAATGATGGCCTCTTAAAACATTGTTACAAACTCGTAATTTCCTGCTTTATGAGGACTTCTTTCTTTTTGCAGATAGACTCTCATAGTCTACATACTTTCTTCGAATTTGACTTCCAATTTGCTTATCAGATTATATGAAGCCAGACACAGAGACATATAACTGGGTCATCCAAGCATATACGAGAGCTGAATCCTATGACAGGCGAGTAACTTTACTTGACCAAGTTTTCATTCAATGATGAGTGGTTTGACCATGTAATTTGATTTCTGATTCTCTGCAAGTGATTTGTAAACTTTGAAATAAATATCCATGGTTTTTGGGTCTACTTTGTCTGGTGATCTATGTTACTCATTCTCGCTTAGAAGTATCCGACATGGCTGTGTGCCAAAGTGTCAAACTCGGTTTTTTTAATGAAAATTTCGCATATTTTGACTTAAAATGAAGTGTTCGAGTGTCATACCATGTCCAAGAGTAGAGTGTGGGACACGGGTAAGCGAGGTAATATGAAGTCCTGTAGTAACATATTTTGTCTCGTGACTTATGTGACCTTTTTCTGTTTAGTACTGGCTATTGTAAGCTTCCGATGATAGGATACACCTGTTCGATGAAATATACTCCGTACTTAATCAAGCTTTTCTCATTCATTGAAATTTCAATCCTCAAAACACAATTAACTTGACCAATTGCAATTTGCTTGCTTAATATATCTGTGTCGTATGTGCGCAGGATCTTATATATGCATGCGTGTATTTAAGTTGTGACTCACGATTCAGAGCAGTGCATCACTTTTTAATTGGTGAGCCACTAATTTACTGATTATGTGAGTTTTATTCCTTTTTAATTTTTCAAATAGGGTCCAGGATGTCGCCGAGCTACTTGGAATGATGGTGGAAGACCATAAGAGACTGCAGCCAAATTTAAAAACATATGCGTGAGTATTAAGCACTAATGTTTATCTTCAAGTGTTGTTGTTTCCTAATTTGAAGACATATAATTCATTTTAATGAAACTATGAGTTTTGGAGGGGATCACAATTCACATGTGGACCTTTTATTTGGACCATTTCTCGATTTATACAATTGAATTTGGTTTACACAAAACACACTACCCCACATGCAAAAAAGGAGGGAAGGTTAACCGGATTGACGAAAAAGGAAATAGGGAAGTTTATCCTGAATTGGAGGGAGTATTATTTTTAATAATTTGTTTGTTCGCTTTACTTTTTGGCTACCTATTTTGTTGCTTAGGCATATACATATTTATTTCCTTTTTCGTTTCCCAAAAAAGTAAATAACATGCTGTGTTACATTATTGAAGTAGCTTCATTGTTAATCTATGGTGACTTTATACATATTTCTTCAGGTTGTTGGTGGAATGTTTCACCAAATATTGTGTTGTACGAGAAGCTATCCGGCATTTCCGTGCCCTGAAAAACTTTGAAGGGGGCACAAAAGTTTTATACAATGAGGGGAACTTCGGTGATCCTCTTTCTTTGTATCTTCGAGCTCTATGTCGAGAAGGTGAAATAATTTTCTTACTGAAGCTAGTGAATCATATTTCATGATCTCATGATCCCATGCTTAGAGTGTTTCTTTTTCAATAATGCTTGTCTTCGTACTCCCTCTCTTACCGCTTTCCCTTTTTGGCTGATTCTTTGCATGTCCTTGTTGAGTAACCTAGCATTGTTTGAGTTCACCTTTCTAACGATTATTTTTCGAAGATCAAGTATGTGGCTTACCTCCTCTTCGAATTTGTTTGCAACTTGCTCTGTGACCAACCAAAACTTCCTTTTCGTGGTTCCTCCCCATACTTTAAATTTTAAGAATTCAAATTATAAGACAAAATAATGTCAAACTTCCTCATTCACATGGATTTTTGATGTAATGGACTATATTGCTCTTAGAACCAACTCTTCTTTTATGAAGTAGAAGATGTTTTTTTTTTTTCATAATTTTTTTGGACGGTAAACTGGGCTCAGCTATTGCAGTGAAAGGCTGCATAAGTCTAGACCCTTACTTGTAGTGGAACCCTCTTTGGAAACATGAGGAATGATGATTATCTTCCTTTGAGTTATTATTTGTCTTACGTGATATGAGATATGTTTTTTTTAGCAAAGCCTCATCACGTATTCTTTTGCCCTTTGTTTGGATGGGGGTATTTGGAGAGAAAGGGAGAGGAGGGATTTAGAAGAAACTAATTTCCTCTGTTTGGTTAGCAAAAGGATGGTGGAGGGTTTTAAAGGGGAGGGAAAATGAATACCTCCACTCCATTTCGCTCCCACAACTCTACAAGCCAAATTATTTCCCCTCCACCAAAAGAAAGATTTGGAGGGAATACCCCTCGGCCCCTCCCCTTCCCTTCCCTCCCTTACCCTTCCCTCTTCCCTCCATTTTTGTATCCAAAGATTCCAAACGAGGCCTTAGTCAATGTAAGGAGCCAAACCTTCTGAACCTGAACACAATTGTCCTCATAAAAGACATGTTCAGTTTTTTAAAAAAATTATGAAGTCTTTGGTGTCTTTTTTTTTTTTTTTTTTTTTTTTTTCCCATCTAAGTGTCGCTGCTGATCCATTTACTGTGGGTGGAATCCAGGGAGGATTGAAGAATTGATTGATGCTTTAGAAGCTATGGCTAAGGATAACCAGTCAATTCCACCAAGAGCTATGCTTTTGAGTAAAAAATACCGGACATTAGTCAGCTCATGGATTGAACCTTTGCAAGAAGAAGCTGAACTTGGATATGAAATTGACTACATAGCCAGGTGATAATTGCCGCTTGTCTAGAGCGTCCGCTTACTTATCTTTGGAAATAGTAGTAGCCAACTAGCGATAAAACAGTGTAAGCCAAACTGATATAAAGTCCGTTGATTGTGAATTATGATCCTCTTGTTGTTATTCCACCAGGTATATTTCGGAGGGTGGTCTTACAGGTGAACGGAAACGTTGGGTTCCTAAAAGAGGAAAAACTCCTCTTGATCCTGATGCGCTCGGTTTTATTTATTCGAATCCTGTAGAAACCTCTTTTAAACAACGGTGTCAAGAAGAATGGAGGATACATCACAGGAAACTTTTGATTCACTTGAGAAATGAAGGACCTTTGGTACTTGGACCTGATGCATCAGAATCTGATTATATGAGGGTGGAGGAAAGATTAAAGATAATAATTAAACGCCCTGAAAAAAATGTTTTGAAACCGAAAGCTGCCAGTAAGATGGTAGTGGCAGAATTAAGAGAGGAACTAGAAGCACAGGAGCTTCCTACTGATGGAACTCGAAATGTGCTCTACCAGCGAGTGCAAAAAGCGAGGAGAATAAACCTTTCACGTGGCCGCCCCCTATGGATTCCTCCTGTGGAGGAGGTAGAGGAAGAGGTGATAGTTTGATACATTTGGCTTAACTGCATTCAGGTCCTTTTTATGGGTACTATATTTGTTAGGTCGCGTTGTCTTGACAGGTTGATGCAGAAGTAGATGAGCTAATCTCAAGAATCAAACTGGAAGAAGGTAACACAGAGTTTTGGAAGCGACGTTTTCTTGGGGAACAAATAATTCATGAGATTGCAAAGCCTGTAGCTGAGAATAAATCAGAGCCTGAAGACACATTGGATGATGATGACGATGACGACGACGATGATGATGATGATGTTGTGGAGGATGCTTTAAAAGAGGTTGAAGATGATGAAGCTGAGGACGAAGAGGAAGTGGAAGGAGCAATCGAGCAAACTGAAAGTCAGGAAGACATTGTTGACAGAGTTAAGGATAAAAACTTAGAAGCTAAAAAACCTCTCCAAATGATTGGAGTCCAACTACTGAAAGATACAGATACTCCCACAACATCTAAACGATATAGAAGAAAGTCCTCCATCTCTCAAGATGTATGTGGAATGTCTTAGCTCTCTAATAAAATTTTGCGCTGTTATTTATCAGTTCCATGTGTTGCCTGCTTTATTTACTCAAACGAAATTACTTTGGATATGTACTTTTTAAATTTGTATTTACTAGCGCTTAAATTAACCCAATTTGTGCAGAATGATGACGATGATGAATGGTTTCCCTTGGATGTATTTGAGGCATTTAAAGAAATGAGAAAAAGAAAAATTTTTGATGTAGAAGATATGTATACCATTGCTGATGTTTGGGGCTGGACGTGGGAGCAAGAGTTGAAGAGCAGACCTCCAAGGAGGTGGTCACAAGAACGGGAGGTTGAGTTAGCAATTAAACTAATGTCCAAGGCATGTTGCTACATTTCATTTTTTGTTTTGTTTGTGTGTGTGTGTGTGTGTGTGTGTGCGCATGCGTGAGAGAGAGAGAGATGATGGATTTTTTTTGGGTTAGTTTTTAAACTTTGTATTTTAATCTTCAATCTATTTTTATTATTATTTTCACTATTTTTGCGACTTTTTTTATTTTAAAAAAAATTCTACATCTTTATGACCTGTTTTAATTATGTGTATATTAACTACATACGGAGTATTATGTTTTAATTGATGTGCTATGTTAGCCGACCCGAAATGAAGTTGGAATTAAGGCTATGTTGTTATTTCTGTTGTTGCTTCTCTGTGCCTATTTTACATTGTTACCTGCTTGCCTGTTATTGAAGTTTTTACATGTATTGCTTCACTTCAAGGGGTATGGATGGACAAGAACATATCACTGTACTGTACTACTGTCAATCAATACTGACAGTTTACCTCAATAAACTGAAAACACAAGTACTGACGGATGCATTCTCATCAGGTGATAGAATTGGGCGGCACACCTACGATAGGGGACTGTGCAATGATCCTTCGTGCTGCTATAAAGGCTCCTCTTCCTTCAGCATTCTTGACTATCTTGCATACTACTCACAATCTGGGTTACAGATTTGGAAGGTCAGTTTGAGATCTTTTTAATTGTGATTGAAGTATTTCGTCTTTTTTCCATATTTCTTGAGCATGTTTCCTTATATTTACGAAGAAGAGTAATTTGTAAAGCAGACTGCTATTATACTAAAACTGATCCTCAAGTAAGCAAACATTGTGTGAAGACCATCTCAACCGAAACTTTAGGGTGATGGTCGAGGCCAAATCTATAGCTATTAGCCTCTTATAGTGCTCGTCGCAAAAGACCCACTTGAACTAAGGCATTCATGGGATAGGGACTAATAAGGTGATTGAGAACCAAACTGTTGCTATGCTTCAGACCCTGAACTCTACCTCAGTCAGATTTCATTCATAACTACTGTTTCTACCAACACTGAGCAATTATGCTATTAAAAATTTAAGAGTTTCGAAGACAGTGTGATCTTCGGTCTTTATGAAGAATCTTCATAAAGACCGTATGAGTGTTGTGATGTATCAAAATACCATTACTTGAAGGGCGTTTATTGAAACCATGGTATTAGATATAGCAATTGGTTGTCGCAGCCTAATCTTGTTCGTTGCGTATAAATGGAGGTAATACCCTTGCACAATACGGTCACAGTAACTTCGATAACTCGCCCACTATTCAGTATCCTTGGCGATTTTTAATACTGTGATTGAAAATGTGTAACCTACCAGACCGATTCAATGTTTTAAAGAATTTCATTGATTAGCTTGACATCCTGGTCCATTTGTGCACGCGCAGTCCTTTATATGATGAAATAATCACATTGTGCCTCGATCTTGGGGAGCTTGATGCCGCCATAGCTATTGTTGCGGATCTCGAGACAAGCGGAATCAACGTTCCTGATGAGACCTTAGATAAGGTGATCGCTGTTAGGCAATCACCTGAAATTGCTGCTGATGAAGCCTCTTGATTGATCTTGGTAGATATCATCTGTAGCTATTGTCTGTAGATTTCCATCTGTAACAATATGTACACCCAATACAGTAGCTTACAATTAATTTAGTTTCAGGGCTGTGGTTCGTGCCAAAAATTTTTGGATAGCAGTAATCAAAACTTCAGGAATGTTTCGACTAGATTTCTCGTCAATCCTCAGTTTCCACTTTCCAGTTCACAAATACTCTTAGTAATTACGTTTTCGGGTGCTTTTTTTTAATCATTCTATTGTGTATTTCTTCACAATTCTCTTACTATTCCTTGGCATTCATTCGGAATAACAGGTATCAGAAGTTCGCCAGTAAATATACTAGAAAATGCTTGCCCGAGAGATGAAAAAAGGAAATCTGGCACTGGGATCAGATTGTCAAAAGGGATTCACAAATTGTGAAACCAAAACTCAATATTGTTACAAAAGCTTAACTTTAACATAAACTGGTCCATCAAATTCGCAGTATTTCCTTCGTTCAGTCATTTGTTTATCTTTTTTATTCTTTGTAAGCGGTTGTAGACATAAAAAATTAAAAATGTGTCTCACATTATTAAAATAAGTCAATGTCAAAATGTTGACTTACGGAAAAATTTATCGTCTTGAAAATGGGTCGGTGGATTTTAGCCCGAAACAAGTATGACGGTGTTCAGTCTGTCTTTTCAAAAATATAAAATTGGTCCACTCGAGAAATGAGTGTGCTATATTTTAATACAAAGTATGACACACAAATTACAAGTTATTGGACCCAGACCCACACAATAAATATTGATAGGCCCAAAAGTAAAGCAAGCATCATTTGTTAGCAGCAGAAAACGTGCCCCACTACCCCATGCATTTGGGAAATTCTCAAAGAAGTCAAATATAACCTTAGAGCAACTCCAATGGCAAGCCACAAAGTCATGTAACTTGCCTTGACACATACTTTTTCCAAGCAACAATGCCTTTAAGTTACACCATTCTCCAAAGGTAAACTACAATGGATGTAGCTTACAAGGTCCCACATGACTAATAAATAACCTAATATAAATTATTTTATTATTTTTTAATTACTTACTTTATTTATTTTAAAAGTCAAGCTACGTAGCTTGACAAAGCTACACCCGCTTGCAAGCAGGAACATAATTTTGTACTCCAGTGGTAAGCATACTGCTTGAAAGTTTTCAGTATTTGCTAGCAGGTCCCTTAATCCAACCATTGGAGTTGCTCTGTCACCTAAGAGGGCGAGAGTTAATTAGGAAAATCCCTAGGGTGGTTTGAGACCGAGAGGAGAAAACCATTGCCCTTCTCATTGATAGATTGACTGATTTAGTTGACCCGTAGATGCCGATATTGCAGTGGACCGAATCCTAGCATATTCTTTCTTTATCTGATTTCTTTCGTATTAATTTCTTCTTTTATTTCTCTTCCTTTAATCTTATTTAGAGCATGTTTGGCCTAACTCTTTAGAAACAATTTGTACTTTTGAAAATGAGTTTTTTAGAAAGTTACTTTTTGAAAAAATAGCAAGTGTTTGGCTATCATTTTACACAAGTATTTTTCAAAATGAGTTTTTTTGCTTGAGAAAATACACAATGAAAATATTATGATTAATGTATATCAAAATGGGTCTCTATTTGTAGAGAATGAAAAAACATAAATGAAAATGTACTTATTTTATTTTTTTGAAATATTTATCAAATACAAATTTATCATTTATATATTAAAGATTACAAAAGAAGAAGTAAAAATTAGAAGCACCAAATTGGTGCTTCTACTTTTGAGCACCAAAAGTTAACTTTTGAGTTTATTAAAAGTAGTTTCTAGGTTGCAAAAAATGGATGTTTGGCCATATTTAAGTTTTTAATGACTAAAAACACTTCAAAAAATAAGGCCAAACACATACTTAGTTTAGTTCAAAACCTTTTCAAAACACTCTAGATTGTTACTGGCAGATTTAGATTTCAGTTAATTAGTTTTCTCCCTGTGGAGATCGACCCTACTTTCGCTATCTTCTTAGTTAGTAGACTTAGGTTTTATTTTTGGTGTATAACAATACCCATCAAATTTTGGCGCAGTTGTTCCACCAAATGTGGAAAGAAGACGTGAAATAAGGGAAGTCAACGTAGAAAATGGAAGAAGGAAGTTGCACATTGCAGGGAGTCTTGTACGTAACAAGAGAAAAGAAAAAAAAGCAGAAGTCTTATAAAATGAGAGCAAAACCCTCTTATTTGGACGAATCTCCACAAAAACAGAAGTGGTGGTCATTCACAAAAAATACAAGGCAAATCCAAATTCTCTCTAAAAAAAAGTTCTCTCCTAAGGGAAAAACATAGAGAAAAAGAAGGTATTCATTTCTAGTCAATTAGATTTGAATATTAACTGCTCTTTGATCCGACATCAAGCATCTGTTGCAGTCAGTTTGAAGAGGAGGAAATCTAGTTTGTCAAAGGAGAATCAAGTCTTCAAATCAAGACCCTCCTACATATTTAATTTGCGGAAATTGAATCAGTAGAATAAGTAGAGATTGTACCCGAAATTCTTTGATTAATAAAAATTATTATTTTGTTTCATTATTTGTGTTTTTCTTTTATTATTTACAGATCAACACGAATTTGTTGTTACAACGGTATTTTAATCGGAGGTAAATATTTGTTTATCTTTTTTATTCTCTGTAAGTGCTATTTTAATAACACAAAATCTCGTTGGTAATCCGTCTTTAGCTGAAAACCTCTCACAGAATGCAAGTTGTAGGTGGGCAAGTGGGTGAGAGAGTGTGCCTCTCACTTGTTATATGTGAGAGGTATTGAGCTGAAGACGAAAACAAATGAATGGAATGGAATTGGAGGATGTACATTTTAAGCATGAGTTCATCCCTTATGTCAAACACAAAGATATAGATGTCACTCATGACTTCATTATGCATCTGCTTGTATTTTAGTATTTTAGTATGGTATAAATTATGATGCACCCCATTTTATTAACACATGCACATACTATGTGTTATGTATCCAACAAAGGTGGAAAAAAAATACAGAATAATCTTCAGGAATTAATCAACTTTAAATGGCTAATGAAGAAGTGAAAGTACTAGGGAAATGGGCAAGTCCATATACCCACAGAGTCCAAACTGCCCTAAAACTTAAGGGCATCCCATATTCATATATAGAACAAGACCTTACTAACAAGAGTTCTCTTCTACTTTAAGTACAACCCTATTCACAAAAAGGTTCCAATTTTGGTTCATAATTGGTAAGGCAATAGTAGAGTCACTTGTTATCCTAGAATACATTGATGAAACATGGGACACTAATCCCATTTTGCCTAAGGACCCTTGGGAGAAGTCCAAGGCTCGCTCGTGGGCGAAGTTCATCGACAACGACTTGTTTCGTGCTCGAAACAAAGCGTTTTGGGGTGATGGGAAGGAGTGTGAAGAGGCTATGGTAGAAGCAATGGATTGTCTAAGATGTCTTGAAGATGAGCTTAAAATTTAGGGGAGTAGTTATTTTGGAGGGGAAAGAATTGGGTTTGTGGATTTAGTTGGTAATGGGGTTGGATATTGGGTTGGAGTCCAAGAGGAAGTCATAGGAAAAGTGTTGGTTTCTAAAGAAAATTTTCCCTTGTTGTGGAATTGGGCTCCAAATTTTGTAAGTTGTGATGTTGTTAAGTAGTGTTTACCTCCTAGAGAAAGGTTGCTTGCTTTGATGTAACAATCATTTTCTAGAACAAAATAACATAGTGAAGTTGCTAATTTCATCCATTTGTGTTTTAAATAAGTGTAGTCTTGGTTAAGACGGATTATCCGTCAAATATTAAGACGGATTATCCGTCAAATATTAAGACGGAATGATACGCACCAAAATATTAAGAGGGGTAGTTTAGTAATTTTAACTTTTATTTACTTATTCAGTTTGTAAGGAGTTCTCCTTGTATTGGTAGTAAACCTAGGTGAATCTTTTAGCACAGTTTTCTGATTGGGTAGCCTATAAATATTATTATTAAGCAGCTACAATTCTATCCCTTTCGATTCCGTTTTTATTTTTGATTGCATCACGGGACAAATACTATCACATGTGACTAAACGGACAAAAATATTGGTATTTTCTAGGCAACTTGCCATGTTATCCATATGTATTTGATCCGTCTTAATATTGCCTCTCATAAATGAGATTTTTTGTTTAAATAATACTAACCACTCTTTTTCATAGTTTATATGAATATTACTAGTAAATGGGCTCGACTCGGCTCAAAAGTGGTCAAATACAGCTCTAATATAGGGTTGTGACTTGTGATTAGTTTAATTTAGCAGGATGCGTTCATTTGTAAGTTATGGTCGATCCAATCAAAGCGAGTCCAACAACATGTAGAGTTGTATTCAAGTCAATTAAATCGATTGTAAACTTACTTAAAACAAATTAATTCATTTCAGTTAGGTTGTGTAGGTTCAACAACGAAATTTGATTAGTTCAAATCCACGTCGAGTCATCGTTGGGTGATATGTAAAAATCGGATTCAACTCTTTTAAGGTTAATCGAGTCGGGTCAGCTTCGATTTAAAACCCCACTACACAAACAAACTCCCATCCCTACACAAAAAAATGCTCTTTAGAGCAACCACCATCCTCCACTGCTACCTCCGCCGCACCAACCACCACCTTCTCACCACTCGACCGCCATTAATGCACCACCACCACCTCTCAACAACAACAACAACAAAAAACGACACATACTTCGCAGCTATCCACCACATCTCCAACATCGTTCGTCGCGACATTTACCTAGAACGAACCCTAAACAAACTAAACCTAACCATAACGAACGATACCATCTACCGCGTAATCCGCTCTTGTTCTCGCCATGGAATCCAATGCTTTCGCTTCTTCAATTGGGCTCGCACTAACCCTAATTACACCCCAACTTCGATCGAATTCGATGAACTTGTCAAAACCCTAGCTCAATGTCACAATTGGGAGACAATGTGGAAGGTAATTTCACAAATGCGGAATCTTGAGTTTCGAATTGGGGAAGATACGGTTAGTTTTGTGATCAGAGAGTACGGTGAAAAGGGGTTTATTGATGAATCGGTTAGGGTTTTTAATTCGTGTCAAAAGTTGTTTAATTGCGAACAAAATGTTAGGGTTTATAATTCCCTTTTGTATGCGTTAACTAGTTGTAAGAATTTCTATGGTGGGTATGCGTTAGTTAGGAGGATGATTAGGAAGGGAGTGAAGCCGGATAAAGAGACGTATTCGATACTCGTAAGCGCGTGGTGTAAGGCTGGGAAAATGAGGGAAGCTCAGGAGTTTCTTGAGGAAATGAGTAGGAAAGGGTTTAATCCGCCTGTTAGAGGTAGGGATTTGTTAGTTGAGGGGTTGTTGAATGCTGGATATATCGAGTCTGCGAAAGGGTTAGTTGTGAAAATGGCGAAAGAGGGGTTTGTGCCGGATATTAGGACGTTTAATGCGTTGTTAGAGGCCGTTTGTAAGTCGGGGGAGATTGAATTTTGTGTTGGGTTGTTTGGGGATGTGTGTAAGTTAGGGTTTTGTCCTGATATTGAGAGTTATAAGATTATGATTCCGGTGGTTGCGAGGTTGAATAGGTTAGAAGAGGGGTTTAGGTTGTTGCATTGTGCTATTGAAGAAGGACATAAGCCGTTTCCAAGTTTGTATGCTCCGATTCTTAAGGCATTGTGTAGGAATGGGATGTTTGATGATGCTTTTAGCTTTTTTAGTGATATGAAGGTGAAAGGGCATCCACCAAATCGGCCGATTTATACTATGTTGATTAGAATGTGTGTTCGTGGAGGGAGGTTTGTTGAGGCTGCTAATTATTTGGTTGAGATGACTGAGATGAATTTACCACCTTTGTCGGGGAGTTTTGATATGGTCACTGATGGGTTGAAGAATTGTGGGAAGCATGATTTGGCTGAAAGGATTGAGCAATTGGAAGTTTCTCTCAGAGGGGTTTGATATGTGTTAATGCTGTTTTGCAGGCTCTTTTATCGAGTTGTCTATGGAGGAATATAGACGAGACTGCGCGAGAAGGCGTATATGTGGACATGGTAAGCTTTCCCGCCTCTACCACATTTGTCCTGAGTCCTGACATAGTTTATGTACCCCTTTGCCTGCTTTACTGCTTTAGCAATGTGCTCAACGTGGCTCATCGTATGATATTTGTACTCCAGATATTACTCCGCCTGTCTCGCAGATGATTTTTACTTTTCTGTTTGAGTTGTGCACTACGATCATCTTTCTTACTTTTTTTGAGTAGTACTGTATTTTTTCTAGACTTTCGACTTTTGTCATTTTATCTTAGATATTGGTTTTTGTACAAAACAAATGTAGCTATGTAAAAAAGATTATTCTGGGACAAATGGAGTAGATTTTTACCATAAGCCCAACTGAATTTAAAAAAGAATTAGGAAAAGAGATTGTGCAAGAGGAAAATCTATGATGCTGAATTCAATAGTCTGCAAAAAATAGAACGGTTAGAACCAGTGGGACAGCCCAAATGGTTAAGTGTAAGATTATTATCAATCAAATTGTATTTTGAAACCCTGCTTCATTCGAGGAATAAAGTTAAGCTTAGGAGCTTGGTTGCATAGGAAATTAGGTGGAAAAGGGAGGGGTTGGGAGGGGGATTGAGTGTGAGCAAAGGGAGGGAGGGGGGAGGTGTGCAATGATGTTTCCAAATGTCTTACGATCTAAAGATTTTGATTTGGCATGGAGGAGGAGAATGGGTCCATCTACTTCCTTCCCCGTAGATCTCTTCAGCCTCACCTCCTAACCAAACAAGCGAAACTCTCTTCCTCCCTTGGTCATTCCTGTACCTCCAAATCTATCCATCAAAAGAAGAACTGAGTTTCTTCCACTCCACGTAGCTACTCAAAAGTAGGATTATGATCGAGAAATATTAGTCCTTAGTATTTCTTATTTTCTTGAAAGGTTTCAAGTTGTAATACTTTGTAAGCTGCCTCCATTTTCTGTAGGCCAAGTCCCCCCCCCCCCCCCCCATTATTTCAGTGGGATAAAATTTATCGTATCCTATAAGGTTTGGAGATTTGTTGGTAGATTTATTATTAGAGAGGCAGCGGATGTGTCTTAAGACGCTTTTCTCGTTCCGTTTTCCTTTAAATATGTGACTGATGGTGTTACAACAGTTGCAAGAGGCTTGAAGACCATGTAAAATGGATGCAAACAAGATTAAACAGCCTCCTAGTCCAAAGATCTGTTTCTTCTGGGTTATGAGTTGACTAAGGGATATGTGGAAGAGTGGAAGTCTAATGCAGGATCCGGTTCATATTGGTGTCTCTTAAAGAAAACACAGGGCCTTCTTCATTCATTTGGTTTGGTGCCTTCACTATTCTCCCGACAGGAAAAAAAAATATAAACTCTTCCGCTGTGTTCATAGTAAAAACAAAAGGGTGATCTCTGAATTATTTCGATGCTGTGCTTGATTGTCCGATTCTCCCCTTTTTTGTACATTTTTTATGCTTTATATTCTCGCATGTGTTTTTGGGTTCTGACCTCAATATTTAAATGCGAAAAATAAAGGACAGAAATCCAGGATAGAGTAAGAGAGAAGTCTATTGGTTTTTTTTAATAGTTTGCTTCACATCGCTTTAGAACAGCAGGAAATATATAAGTCTAGTAGTAGCATATTTCTGAAATGAAAGTTTTTTTTGTGTTTAACTATGTTATTATTTTGTTATCATTGATGATGAATCTACTAACAATGAAAGACTAAACTGACTACAGGCATATATCTGAAGAGGGGCCCTACATTACTTTAATAAACATGCGATTAGAAGCGTCTACCTCGAATATCTACGGAAAATCTATCACGAAATGTGACCACTGACCATTCTTAAGAAGGTTGAAAGAGCATCAAATGTGTTCGCTGCTAAAACATAAACATAATTAACTAAAAAGGGCCATGATGGCCTACATGTTAACTCTGTGCTTTCAAGAAGGCATCCAAGTCATCAACGTTCATGTCTTGATCTTCATTGTTATTGTTTTCATTATCAAATACAAACGCTGCTGTTACTGGAGATTGCATGTCACTAACACTACACCTTAACATCTCCATAGGTAGATCAAAGAAGAGATTCGCAGAGTCACCCTCGGCATCCTCATGCAAAGACGAAGACCAAGATCCACACTCAAATCTCTCCAATGACACTGTCCGTGATATCACAGGTGCATCACTTAGGACGGAGATTTTGCTAGATAATGCTGACATGGACCGGACCGGCTTTCCCTTCCCTCGTGGAAGAAAAAGGCATAATTTGCCACACTTAAACCCGTCATCTGGATAGTCTTGATCTCTACTTTTGTTGCTTTTCATGCTCTTCTTCATGTGATTAAACCTGTCCTCGCCACTAGGAGTTCGAGGACCTAATGGCGGCTTAGAATGTGCCCGACCTCCTCTCTGATTTTTATTGGTGTTCGGTTTCTCAAGCCAGAGATCAAAGTCATCGGTATGAATGCTTGATCTCCTACCTTCTCCAAGAGACCTGCTTCTCCTCTGGTCAGTCTCGACCATTGCAAGGTGAGTGTCATCCATTGTGGACTGGACCCGTGAAAGGTGACTTCGTGAGGCTGGTTTACTATGATCAGTTTGGCTCTTCCATATCCTCTTCAAAAATCGTGTACTTTGTGGAGATGAGGATGCTGAGCTAGAGAAGCTCGGGCTCATGAACTTGAGCTTTGAGGGTGGTGAGGGTACAGAAGGGCTATGGCCGGAGCCATTATTCGGTGTATTCGTAGGAGGAGAAACTAGCCTAAAACTGGCTTGCCTAATTGTAGTCGATCCTTGTAATGAAATTGGATCAACTGAAATTTGTCTCTCATTTTGCGAGACTTGTTGGGTAAGTACAGCTCTAGGAGGTTCAACACCATAGAACTCAGGACCATGACCGGTGTTAATCGTCATGTAAATATCCTCGCTTTCGCTGAAGCTGCCGTCGGAGTAGCGAGCGCTATCACCCGTTGATGGTGTTGCCGACATGACAATGGGAGCGTAATTTACCCGAGTAATTTGTGTTTTTTAGATGGAAAAAGGTATTTAATTGGTGCAGAACAGAAAAGTGAAGGTAGAAATGATATAAAGGTTGAAGAAGTGCAGGAAATAAAGAAGCGAGGACGTGCATCCCATAGTTTCGGGTAGTATATGTATTGATCAGCTTGTAAAGCCGGCCGATGTAAATGGAAGCTACTCACTAAATTAGTGGTGTTTACATCTTTCTATGCTTTGAAATGTATGCCAGACTTGTTCTCAATTTCTCCATTGCCTGCATTTTCGAGTGTTATATAATAGTAGGGCACTTTGTTCCGAAACATTTAATAGAATTGTTTTTTTTTGTTTAACAGAAGGATGGAAGTATTCATTAACACATCGCTTATAAATTATACAATATGCTACTCTCTCCATGTTTTTTCTGTTTTTTTTTTCCGATTTGCGTGATTTTTTTTTTCTACGAGAAAAGAATGAGAGGAAATATCACTATGCACACAAGGTTGGCAAAAGTAAGACGAGCATAAGATCAGATCGACCAAGCGAGACTTAAAGCATAATTCTACCGGCAAAGCTGGTTATAATTGCTTTTCAATCTCAGGAGCTCTAGCTAATGCTTACTCTTACGGTCTAACCATTGAAAATGCGTTCTACGTTCTTCTACGCTCTAACGACATTGATCTCCAATATTCTCTACTATCTATGACAAAAATAAAATATAATGCTAATGCTCCGATGTCAACAACGTGAGCAACCATCTACCTTCGGATTTCAAAAGCCTCCTTAACCTTTCGGTTTTTCCCTTCCTGGTTTCGAAATTCTTCAAGAAATTCTTTAAAGTAGTAGTGCCGGTAAATTGGAGGACACTGTTCATCAGTCAACGATTTGATGGGGCCAATCAAAGCGTCTTTGTCTGGGCCATAAAACAATGCCAGCGATGCCCTACTTTGATGTTCATTGGTCACGACTCTATGCACCACACTCTTGTATCTTCCATTGCTCAATACCTACATCCAAGAAACATTCATGGAGCAAATACGTCAAGCTAATTTAGTTAGGGTTTAAAACCCATCTGCATCAATATTGCCCTTGTAAACTAACGGATTTCTCATGAGAATAATCGTATTTAGACATGTATCCGTCAGAATACTTCTAAACAAGTCTATGTAACCCTAACAAGAGTGCGGAAACATGCTGTATTGATGTTTTACCTGTAATTGATCACCCAAATTGACTACCAATGCATTTGGCACAGGATTAACAGCAATCCATTTGTCATCTTTCATGATTTGTAAACCCTCTACATCTGGAGATGGTAGGACTACTGTGAGCGCATCTCTATCCGTGTGGACACCTAATCCAAGAGTGAGATCAGGATTTGTACATGGCGGGTAGTAATTTGCTTGTGCCCTGCACAATGGGTTTTTCCCCAATACCTTCAATAGGTAATCACTCTCCAATCCCAGGCCTTGCGACATCAAGCTTAGAAGACGACTCATAAGGATACCCATCTCTTTGGCATATCTAGTCATTACGCTCCTATTATAATCAAAACAATTGCCTATAGATTAGTTACAACAATACACGACAAACAAAACCTGCACGATAAAGTGTCACAAATGAGATCAGTCTCTTAACCATATGAAATACATAATTATACGGGGGCTGTCAGTTGTCTCATAGAAAAACCGTATGATAAAAGTGACGTTTTTTCCTAAATTGTCAATTAAGCAAACTAAGTTCAAAACATTGACGGTCGGACAATGGCATAAGCCTAAATGATTGTTCAAGGGTAAAAATAACCTTGAAGGGGAGTCGAGGTTCTGATACCTGTAACTTTGATGATCCGAAGGTAAAAGGTCAGTAAAGCTATCATTAGTAGGGTGCCAAGGATGTTTGAAAACCTCACTCCACATGCTAAACTTGATTCCCTTTTTGCTGCCATTGTCCTCAACTTTGCGATAATGATTCGATATTCTGACCTCTTTAGTTGGATCATCCGAGACAAGAACCGACTTGGCCTGAGGAGGAAGATGAAACAAATCTATAACAGCAGATAGCATCTCTTCACACAGTGCCTGAGATATCCCATGATTACTAATCAGAAAAAGTCCATACTCCTCCGATGCTCTAGCTATTTCTTCGATTAGAGTGTTAGTATCTTCCTTATCCATATCAATTACTGGTATTCCGGATTTATACACTTGATCTAAATTCGGCCTTCTTTCCACCGGAAGGATGAAGTTCGGTGTTAGTGAAAGTGCAGAGTTTGAAATTGAAATATCACCTTCTTCCGAGTTTGCCCACTTAAATTCACCTTTTGATGTTACTGGTAAGCTTCTGGGAACCGAGACTCTCGCTCTATTGCTTGTCATTGGAAATTGCTGTCTGAAATTGCCACTCAAGGGCACCGGATTGCTATATGCCGTGGAAGACATAACTTTGATCATCGTCTACAATCCATAAATACAATCAACACTTAATCGGTAGGTAATCATATCATTGCAAAAATCGCAAAACAGAACACAGACAATAACGCATAAGCTGAAACATTAGGATATTAACACAGGATAATGCATTACATACCTGAAGCGCAAAATTATTAAATCAGGACTCAACTCACAGGCGATAAACTGGCATTGTTATTCTAGTAAGAATACACACAATTTTAAATACGGGACAGAGAATATCTCATATTACTCCATATGGGTTATTATAAGATGGACAATAAAAGCAGAATATTACGGAGTACTCCGCAGTAAATATGTTGTTTAATATGATTGGTTATCCTAATTTAGTAGATGTAGCCATGTAGGGTTCTAGTTTATAATGTCAAAATTTTGAAATCCTCAGATCCATGGTAAAGAGTAAAGACATCAAGCGAAGTAAAACTAGGACGGAAGAAGGATAATAAGTAATAACTCTCCATCCATCTCTTCTACACTTATCCCTCTCCCTCCACACAATCATCGCCATCACGACACTTCCGTTCCAATCCCCAACCATCAGCACCATAGTTTAACCCATTTGCGCCAAAGAAGGAACACAAAGCAACTAATCCCTTCACTAGTAAAGGTTTACAAAGTACCTCAGTCAGTTGATATTTCCAATTCAGTGGTAAAACCGACAGAGTAACTCAGAATAACTCTAATCCAAGAAGTGTTAGCTACATAACATAGTTTCCCTCTTTTGTTCACCAAGTTATCCCCAAAGTAAAAATTACTTCAAAATTTCATGAGAATTGACATGACTAAAACCAAAAGTGACAAAATTGGGAATCAACCAAGATCAAATGAATAATGGGACTAATACGACTAAGGCCCTGTTTTTTTCGGTTGAAAGAAGCTGAACTAAATTGAATGAAGCTGAACTGAACTAAACTAAACTGAATGAAGTTGAAATAAGAGTTAATTTGAATAGAGCTAAGCTGGACTGAATGAAACTGAGCACAACTGAAATTAAGCAAAAGAACATGGCCTAAATCGAGACCAAACTACCAATTCTATTTTTTCAAACGGTTTTTCTAACGTGTGCCCTTAGGTCACACATTAATAAGCTTAATATGGGAAGATTTACAAGATAATCTCATAAAAAAATGCAAGCATAAAGTTACTTCATTAGTGTACACGTTAGAAAAAACCGTTTTTGAAAGTCCAAATCTCTAAATTATCCTAATAACATCATGCGTAGTTTGAAATGGATGGGAGTCAAAGCGATCATAAATCATACAATACAAAAAAAAACCATAATTGAAAAGGGAGGGAAGCTTACAATTGACAAAATGGATGGAAGGGGATTAAATTTTCAAAAGGGCCGATCTTGTTTAAAAACGTATTAACTTAAAACGTCTTATTCATAAACTCCATTTAAACTGCATTTGAATCCGCCTTTATTATGGAAGGAGGTATATGTTTTACCGCGTGAAGGAGCTCTATTGTGTTCATAAAAAACAAAGTTTTTTTTTTTTTTTTTCCGAGAAGATATTTAATATTTAGGTCACCTTCGACATGTATCTTACATTTTTTTGTTTCCAAAAATATCTAATGTTTATATGTCGTTTGTTAACAACTATCCGTTAATATTTTTTATAAAAGAAAGGGTAATTGTTCACCCAGAGACTCGATTACTGTCATGAAGAGGTAAATGCATTAACCATCCCCAGATAGCGATTATTAATTGTGTAAGAGATGATCTTAGTAATCTTAATTTATATGTAATCATTACTTACATGCCAAATTACTAACCCTATCATCAAAAAACTAATTACCCAAGTAATCATTCTCAACTTAAAATTTAGTCTCTAATTATTTTATGCATTTCAGATAACCCAGTAAATATACATATTTTCACAAAAGTAAGTGACATTCGTAATTTTCGGACAAAATTATGATTTCCCAAAGAATTACTCATCATTATTGACCTTGGACACTCTAATTTACAACCAAAATAAGACAAATAATTGACCTTCAAACTAGAGACTACACTTTGAAGTTTGAAGCTCCCATATGCAGAACAATTGGCCATTTGGCCTCATTAAAGACGGGGAATATCCGTGGAGTGATGAGTCTAGTGGCTAAAATTTTAGTGAAACTCCCAAGGATCTCAGGTTCAAGCCCCACCAATAACAACTTTTTTTGTACCAAAAAAAAAAAAAGACGGGGTATATCCTATCCGTCTTTAATAAAGACGAGTCAGCTCCCTCTCACAAGGAGACAAGTAGAAATTAAATGAATTCTCACTAAAAACGGATTTACTCCATTTTCAATCAGAATTTGTATATGCAAATCCAGAATGGAAACGCAATTTAATGTTGAACTTAACCCCAACAATTCCATAGTACAGTAAACCTTCAATTTCAATGAATCCTCAATTCCCAGTTCCCAATTCCTCCTTTTCCCTCAATCCCATAAACCCTAATCCCCAATTCAATTTCCCACCACCACCTCCTCCACCACCACTACCACCACCACAAATCCCTCTTCTCGATTTACCCAATTCAATTACATCCCTCAAAACCCTAATTCAATCATCCAATTCAACTCTCCAATCTCTCACATCACTTATCCCTTCACTCACCACACCTTCAAAATCCCTAATTCAATGCCCTTCAAACCCTAATCATTACCTTCCTTCAACTGCCCTCTTCCTACATTCCCTCAGCTGCCCTTCCCCTCTTGAAATCGGTCCCCTTGTCGAAACCCTGCAGTACCCGAAAACCCTGAAAAATGATCACCATTTGATTCATGGTAATAAGTTTTTTCAGACTCTTGATGATCCCACCTCTGAATTATGTTTTTCAATTGATGATTATGTCGATTTCGATACTAATTTCTTTTATCAGGACTGTCCTGCTGTTGTTAGCAGCTCGTCGAGTAGCGATTTTAGTAACAGAATGTTTACTCTTCCTGGTGTTTTATCTGTTGAATGTGCTAATTTTGTTAGTTTTAGTGATAAGGGAAGTAGCAGTGTTGTGTTTGGTAGGAATAGTGTTAAGATTCTCCCGTCCGAGGTTTGGTTTCTTGAGCGTGAAATTGAGCAATGGTGTGATTACCCGAATGGGTATTCGTCGAGTGTTGTTAGGGCAATGTTGTGTGTAGAATTTGTTAAAGACTGTGATTTGTCAATGTGGGTCATTGAAAATTCACCGCGTTTTGGTGTAGTTATTGATGCTTCTATGAGGGATCATCTGTGTGTACTCTTTCGACTTTGTTTGAAAGCAATGGTGAGGGAGGCTAAATGTTCTTATGATGATGGTCGGAATATTAATCCAAGGTTTTCGAGTTTTAAGTGTCCTGTTTTAGTTGAAGCTTTAAGGTGGTTGACATCACAACTGTCTATTTTGTATGGCGAAATGAATTCAAGGTCTCTTGTTATTGCCTTGCTTAGGCATTTATTGTCTAAGGTTGCATCCGAGGCATCACTCTTGCCTCTAGACCGGAAATTGGAGGCATATGGGAATGATAAAACAACTGTCATACCTAAGGCTCAGACCTCTGGAGAAGTGACTGAGAATGAGGAAAATGATACTACATATGGAACGATATTTAGCAGGCCTATTTTTGTTTACCAAATTGCTGCAGCTATAGCTGCATTGCACGAGAGGTCATTGCTTGAGGGGAGAATCAGAGCATTGCGGCAGTCCACTCATCTTACTCCTTATCAACGGTTACTGTCGTTCCTCCCTTCTTCCATCTTTATTTACGTGTTTCTAAATAAACGTTGTAAAGCGGTCAAGGTTCTCAGCTTTGTAGATGTAAATTTCTGCTTGGGTGACGTTAGTGCTTGACATTCCATATCTCGGCTGGATTCTTTTTATAAGCAGGTTGGTTGAACATTCACATTTTTCGAAGAAGGCTGATGAGGAACGGCAAAAACGTCCAGACTACAGGCCAATAATTGAGCATGATGGTCTTTTTAATCAGAGGCAACATGATCAGGCATGTGCTCACGCTTGAATTGTTGTGAATAATTGTTTCAAGCCTTAATCAATATACAGAGCTTGGGAAATTTTATTTTAGTACATAAAGGTCCATTTCTTTGTTTTTGTAAAGGCTAATGTAGTGTTGGAACAGAAGTTTACCATATGGCTGGGATTTGATATTTAGATATGTGCTTCCAGACATTCTATCCATGCCTCTGACTAATAAATTGTCGCTTATAATTCATGAGTTAGGCTAAAACTATTTTAAGCTGGTACGTATACCTATTCTCGTTCGACCTGGATTGGAAGTTTATTTTACATAAAGGAGGGCTGAACAAAGCCATGTTTTTCTCTCATATAGTTTAGACCCCCATAATTGCAATGGGAATAAGGTGCAAATATGGCACTCTAATATAGTGATTAGATCTCATACCGGACTCAATTCTTGATTATATCGAAAGGCTTATATAACTTCTCTATCCATAGCAGAAGATGAAATTTGTGGCTGTTTTGATGACCTTTTTTTGCATATAAGTATAATGATTATCTTCTCACTTTTGTATAGTGGTCATTCTTCTTTTGTCTAGATTGCATTTCCCACTTTTGTGTCTTTGTTTAAACTCCTCCTGACCTTCCTGACTGAACAACAGGGAGGCAATAAGCCAAAGTCAAAAGAAGAGTTGTTGGCTGAAGAAAGGGACTATAAACGTCGGAGAATGTCTTATCGTGGTAAAAAGTTGAAGCGTTCGCCAAAAGAGGTAAAGAATACAATGGTGTTATATTCTTTATGTACTTTTCTGTTTGTCTGTTTAGTTTGTCTCATAAGATAATTAAGTTGGCACAACTTGTCCGACTGTTCAATGTTATTTGGGGTTTCTCTCTCTAAAATTAACTAATACGGAGTATTCTTTAGTTGCACGCTATCCGTACCAAGGGTACATGATCTAGGTTGTCCATGGCAACATCTTGATGACAGGCCCCTAATTTTGTATCTCATCTTGGTACGTCTCATGTACGTTATCGAGCATGTTCTGAGCGTCCTACCTAGGCTACCTTACAAGGTTGATGGGTCAGATTAGTGCAGAATTTTCATCTTGTTACTTAACGTGAAAGATGTGCAGGTCATTCGTTTTACTGTCCTTTTAGATTTCAACTTCTCTGAACATGAGAGTTATTCGCGATCTTATGGATAAAAATTGCCTGGGAAGTTTAAACTTGCACCCTTTTAGATTCCGCAATAATGCTCATGCATGTTTTGTGCTTATGCACCGTCTGATAGCTTGTTTTGATGCAAAGGTGACATACAGTTATATATTTATATCTGGACTGTGACACTAAATTGTGACTGATTCATTAAGGTTCTAAAGGTTAATGTGACCACATTTTGAGGTGGTATTGACCGCAGATGGGTGCAACAACCAGGATTAGGGTTTGATGGTTGATTTTTAGATCAACTGTGAAACCAAAGTTTAATACCTGTCTACAGTATCTTATAAGGATTTTCATTGCTTAAGCAATTTCAGATAATTTGTCTTCTGTTTATCTTAAGGTAATGAGGGACATCATAGAGGACTACATGGAAGCTATTAAGCATGCGGGAGGTAGTGGGGATACTGCAAAGGGAGACCCAGAAGTATCAGTGCTGACATCTACAAATTCTTCTGCTCTGGCTGCTAAAAGCTGTAAGTCAAAGCATAGCTCAAGAACCGATACACCAGATGATTACAGGATACAGTTGGATGATGACTACGACTATTGTGCCACAAAACATATTCACACTTCTAGAAGACTTGAGCAACATCTGAAGGAATCTTACAGTCATAAACATTCTGATGATCGAAGAAGTACAAGTAGGGATAGAAGCAATAGAGAATATTATTCTAGGAGCCCAAGTAGTGATAGAAGACGTAGCCGGTCAAGAGACCGTAGGAGCTCAGGTAGAGATAGAAGACATAACCGTTCGAGAGAGCGTAATAGCCACAGCAAGAACCAAGTTGTTGGTAGAGATGAGCGGTCATCGAGTCGTTTGAGCATCTCTTCTAGCCGTAAAGATAAAAGGAAATTACAATCTTCAGATAGACACAGATGGAAAACACACGAATATGGTAAACCAGATTTTGAAAGTGTTGAAGTCAATGACAGATATGATCCTTCAGAAACTAGTCATACATATGATGATCAGCTTGATAACAGCAACTATACACGCTTGACTTCTTAAAACAGAAGTCAATTCGATTTGGATGTTTTGCAGCATGGTTGGAACGTGGATTGTTGCTTGCTAAATTCTGCAGTTGTTTGGCAGGTAAGTGACCTTAGTCACGTAACATTTTCCTTAGTTTGGATTTAGTTGCTTATAATTGGCTCACTGTTTTTGTTTTGACTCAGCTTATTGACACACCTTTGCTGTAGGAAGTTCTTCAGGCTTCTGAAATTTTGTCTTCGAATTTGTATCCTTTTATGTATCCTTTAGCAGTTTATTAATCTTCTGTAGTTTATTCATCTGTATCCTCTAGCATTTATACTCAGCTTATTCGTTTTTTTTTTCAGTATATTTTTTTGGGTTTCTATTTATGTGGTTATGGTCTTTATATAAATCCAAATAGGCATCGTAGTATCATGATATAGGATAATAGGAACCAGCATTTGTGGGTGTTATTATGTCTTAGGTGTCAGTATAGGTTAGGGTAAATAATGAGCTAAGCTAGCTCGCGAGCAAGCCAAGATTCGCGCTTCAGTGAGCTTCATTTGAGACTTTATTGATCTAAGCTTAGCTATCGTCAAGCTCGGTTTGTATAGCTTGTTAGCGGCTCAAGTTTTAAATGCATCATAGTACTTGACCTCAAAAATTACAATTCAAAAATAGGGTGTTCAGCCTGGTTCAAAAACTGGCACGTTTCAACCAAACAAGTCTTAAACATTTTGTGGTTTGGCTAAATATATTTTGTCTGAACAGTTTTTTGGGTCCAGGTCTAGTGAATAGTTATGTTTTAAGAGTAATGCAACCTTGTGTTGCTTTAAGCCCATTGTAATTTTACTAAAACACTGGTACTTGACGTATAGATCGAGGTTTTGTACCACAGGTTTAGGAAGTGTAATATCTTCGCTGAGGCCTGGTTTGAAATATATCACTGTTAGAATTTTAATAGTTAGGATTAGGAATCTATGTTACTCGAACTCGGTTAGTAGTATCGGAGTGTGTCCAAGTGTCGGATTCGTCTATTTTATGAAAAACAATAATGTTTTTGATCTAAAATGAAGTGTCTGGGTGTCCTACCCATGTCCGAATGTTGAGTGTCCGACACGGGTACGCGAGGTACTATTGAAGAGTCCGAGCAACATAGGTTAGGAAAGTCCTATTGTCAAACTGCTCGTCTTTTGAAACTTGTCTGTTTTCTGATAATAGGTTGATCAGTTTTATCTTCATAGAAAAGGGCTATTGTCACCATTTGAGAGCACCTAATAAATAGAGCAAAAATTCTCATATAAGACAGGCCTCATGAATTCATGATAATGTTATTATGAGACTGACTCACTTGAGGATTACGGAGGATAGTTATGTTTCAGATTGTGGGTTAATGGGTCCATCAACGTGGGCAAGGCTTGGACGTAAGTGGATTGGTGTCACTTTATATTAACATGATATCGTCTTTCACGAGTCTGACGGTAAATGCAAAAGCTTGAATTATTGGGTTGCTCTTTTTTGTCTCTTGCAATTTCAGAACAGATGAAGTACCGTGTACCGACATTGTAGTCTTTTTTCTATTCTGATCGAGGTTTAGAGAGGTCTCAAGTTTCTGAAGGTACTAATCTGCATGGTGGCAGTTTGAGTAGGGTTACTTGTTTGTAGGTCGTACACTTGTACATCACTTTTTGTTGGGAGGTTGGGAGTTTTTAGGGGATGATCTTTCAGATGCCACCTTAGGTGCAAATACATAGAACCAGACGACAGAAAATAACTTTTATTTAACCCGATCTTAATTGTACTTAATTGAGGCTTTCAACGGGGTAAGGTTACATACGTTTGACTCTTACCCTGCCTACTGATATTCTGTGAAATATCGTCGGTGTAAGTGCAAGTTAGCATTTTTGCTGTTTTAAATGATGTAGGTTCTTAGTTCCATTTCCGACGGACTCAAAGACTAGTTATTCATCAGTTTTTTTTTTTATTATTTATTATAGAAGAAATCATTTTGTTATTGCGATAGAAAAAAGCAAAATGGCTTCCTCAAATAGCTATGGTTCTTTTTATTGTTTAGTAGTATGAATCCGTCGGAAACCAGCCTCTTAAAGGGGTATTGTTTTCTCGGCATCTACAGAATCCCTCACGGTATTGGGATAGTGGTTGTACTGTAAATGATGATAACTAAGTTGTGATCACATTCATTTGAGATTTCCGTTTCTCCCTTTCTTCTTTTTATTGTAGATATTGGAGGCGAGTCGTAGCAGCTTGTTAAACCTCAGTCGCGCTCTTGGGTGTGTTACATCATGACTCAGGTTGTTTGTTTGGATCCTTCTCTTCTTCTTCGGCATGATGAATTCTCTAATTTGTGCCTCTCCCTTGTGGTTTGTCCATGAAATAGTTGTCTTGTATTTTACTTCAACTAGACAAATGTGTTCGAGCCTGCTCGGGTGGAATTCACCGTCTATACGAAATGATTCTTCCCGTCTTTCTAAAGAATCCTTCACATTGTTTTTTTAGTCTTTACCTTTCTCTTCAACATGTATTTTAAAATCGCCCTCACATATTTTGGAATATATACGAGTAGTCGAGTACAACTCGATTGAATAGACGAGAATCCGAGATAATAAATAGATAAAATCCGCGGTAAGCTACCAGAATTTGACAAAAATATGATGCGTAGACAAATTTGACAATTTATTTTTGAATTGCACTAAAAGTCTCTACCAGAATTGCACTAAAAATATAATAAGTGTAAAATAATTAGGTGCAACTAGTTTGACTATTTTATATCAGAAGCACAGGTCAACGACATTATCCTATATGAATATGAATAAATATACAAAATTTCAATTAATAATTGCCGTATATCTTTACCACTAGTTTTTCTTAAGACGTGTCAAATATTCAAAACCTTCCAACTCCATTTTCTTCTAGTAATTGGCTCGCTTGTATTAGACTCCACATGGAGACATTAAGCATCTTGAAAAGAATCCCGGTCTTCTTTTCTGCTTCAAAATTACAAGTGAGTGGATTATACATTTGTTGTATTACAACAGATAGTGATTTTTTCGAGCTTTATAATAAAGTTTGAGTTTTTTTATTAAAAATTATAAGTTTTACTATCAAGTTTTTGAGTTCGTTTATTTGAACTTTAAGCTCAAAAAAATACACCTAAACTCAAATTCATATTATGTATATGAGGCCGTATAATCCTTTTTTCCCTAAATTACAGTACATACCAAATTGTTACCTTATACGGCGTATACAAAATAACACTAGATGCGAGTTGAATGTACGTAGCCTTTTTTACATCGAAATCACAGAATTTGTTTGCTGATCAATATAAAAAGTACATATAGATTATTAGCGAATTCACCTCTCGTGGATTCTTTATCCCCTCGCTCCATGGCCTCTCGACTGTCGTATACCATACTCGTTTATTTTTGGTGCTCAATCGGGATTTGGGACAATCGGTATCATTTTCGACAATTAATCCATATTTAATGCATAAGGTCGGGACACATATTTTCTTTTCATATGGACAAAATAAGTAGGCCCCGTTGTGGTTTTTAAAATTTATTAAGACGAGTTATTGTTGTGGTGGTGAAAATTATCGTCAGTGAAAACTATTGAAATAAATCCATATTTATAATTAAGCAGTGTGAAAAAAGTACCCTGTGAAGAAGATGAGGAGAAATTTTATAGAGATCTTCATCAACAGCTTTGGGAGCTCTGCATAATCCGGCCTCATATTCGAACTGTTGTTGCTTCTTGCTGTTCGTGTTTACAGCAGGAGGATGATGTGCATGGGGAAGCTCTGTCGCCGTCATGTCAAACACCTTCCCGGCTTGTTTCCTGTTTCCCTCTCTCGCGTGTGTCTGCGTACCTCCTGATCTTTTTTCCTGAACTTTTCCCTGCACAACCCGTACTTAAATCCCTAGCTCAAGTTTAAATCCCCAAAACAACCCAAGGTCGAACTTAGATTGACTCGATTACACCCAGTCGCATTAGGATTACAATTGTTAATATGATTAGGTCAAAAGCGGACATGGTTACGACTGACTGAATCCTATATATCGTATTTTCATGTCCTTGATTTATTTTCGCACAGATGTCGGAATGTTAGTCAATTAATGAGCCCCGGCCCCCATCCCATATCTGAAAAAACTTGTGGGTTCAGCTGTTCAGGCAGGAATTGAATGCATTTAAATTATCTGACTTGCTACTATTCTACAGTTGAACTACACATTTTTTACTGCCAACAATTATTATGTCAAATAACTCGGTAAATAAGCAGCGAATTTTGGCGTAGTTGTTGAGGTTGGCGATAAGTTATAGGTTCAAATTTCGGTTCAAATTTTCCACCCGATTGTTCCAAGAAAAATACAAGTTAGAAAGTAGAAAGAACCGACTTCCAGACCACCCGAAGAGTCTGGAGTCTGGACACAAGTATGTATGTATCCAGAACTGAAAGTCAGCAGTTCTATTAGACTCGCGGGAGTAATGTTTAAAATTAATTTCCTAAATTGTTGGATATGTAGCTTAGCATCGTCAACATGATGTTAGGCCTTATAAGTTATAACAGGAATGCAATATATTGTATAGTTGTCGATATCTCGACACATAAAACAGTATTTTTTTTTTTGAGTATTAGGAAAGGCAAACAAGCAAGAAACAGCAGAATAATGAAAGAAATTACAGCAAAGTGACCTGTTTAGAAGGAAGAGCGGTACGAGTTTTCTTATACTGTCGAGAAGAAGTATAACGGCTTAATCGGGCTTGTCTTGCACACTCAAAGTACTGACTTATTGGCAACTCGTTATCGTAATCCCAGTTCCCAAATCTCGGTATTTGACTCCCTTTCATCTTCCGCTCCTTCTAACATTTTATAACAAAACAAGTTAAATCGTCATGATTGTCATCGGTTAGCATAAAATGAGCTTCAGAAAATGCTTTACGAGTGAGACCGTGTTACACAAGTGATTCAGAAAATATGATTTTGGTGCATGACATGCATACCAAGAAAAATATAGCATACATAAATTCTTGGGTGAGACGGTCCTACATACTGTAATCGAGATGCTACAAGTGAGACGACAAAATAAAGTAAGAGATCGAGAAATGGAGCTTACGTTCATGTTGTGAAGAACAATAAGGTAAGAGTTGAAGAGAGTAAGAGACTAAGAGAAAATAAAAGATGATGGAATGTATGAATTGAAGAGAGACAATTCAAGGGAACATAGTAGTAAAAAAGGGACAATTCAGAGTAAACACCATCTAAATATATTTATAAAACATCATGATGGGATTGAATGTGAGACTTCTACAAAAAAAAGTACGTAAGAGTATATTTAAGAAAAATGGAGATTTTTATCAAGTATGAAAAGCTGAAATAAAGCTCACAGTTCTAACTTCCAACAAACCAAAAATTAAAAAAACACAAATTCTCGTTCAAGACGGACCGATTCCGTCTTCAACCGATTCTGTCTTCAGCTGAAGACGGGACAAATGTGACAAGCTTAACGACAAATGTAACTATGTGACAAACAACCAGTTATATCTTAGGAAATGTTACCGGTTACATTTTATCGTTAAACTGATCACATTTGGCCCCGTCTTCTTCAGCTGAAGACAGAATTATATTGGTCCGTCTTCAACGATATTTACTCGAAAAAAATGTCTCCTTGTTCCTATCTACCCATCCTCTACTAGAGTCATCCAAGAACGTAAAGTCAAGCCATATGATGCGCCACTTGGTTACGTTTATGACGAGAAAGAGACTGTCTCACTAAATTATTATGAGACCGGTTTTCCAAATTTCGGTTATCCTTTAGTGTTTTCTTATACTTTTAAAACCCAAACCGGCTCGTTTCTTTGGACTCTTGTTTTATAATGCGTCATTTATACTATCTCCATTCTCCTATGATGTTCCCATTTTATTAAAATATACCTCACATATATTCACAAAATGGGTACATCATAGGAGAATGGAGGAAGTACCATTTGTCTTAGTCGTAGCTGTTTTATAACTTATGATATCTTGTTTAGTTTTTGAAATGCTCTCACAATAAACTTATTTTGAGACGATTCTTAAGAAACTTACTCGATAATATCGTATTAGTTCTTGATACTAAGTTATAAACCTAATTTGAAGTTCGTGCTAATGTTAGACTATCAATCTTTTTTTTTTCTTTTTCTTTTTGAAAGGCACGCAACTACGCAAGATAATGAACTAATAATGACTCATTTCTAAACTTGGTTACTTGTTTTGTAATAAGGCTAAAGCTAATTAGAATCCTAGACTGCATATTAATACCACCGATTTATTAGGATGAAAAATTTTGTTTATTGATTTGGTTTATAACGTGGCGTATTTTGAAAGAATCGAGTCAAAGAATTATTCACTAAGCTACACATAAACTTAAATTATCTAAGGAGTCGGACTCTCAAGCGACATAACTAAGATTTTTCACTTGTTTTATACATAAATTTTATTTAATTGTAGCTTTTTTGGCCTATAAAGTCCACTTTTGGGTTGAAACCTTTGCCAAGTCTTAGTCTTTTTTTTCTTTAATTAGATGATGACCAATGACCATGCCTAATAAAGAATCATCATATTGTCATGGGATCATATAATAATTTGTGAGATAAAAACGGTGGTCCACATTATTGAAAAGGCAATTCAATGCTATGTAACGTAACAAGTTCATGGTGGATTACTAGATTGTTGGTCGGGCGAATGGCTGGAGGCTGTAATTCATTTGAGTAAGTCCTGCTTAAAACGGATATTATCCGTCAAAAGTTTAAAGACGAATAGTGAATAAGTGGTGATAATAAAGACAAATTTTTTGATACTTTTAGGTAACAAGTGGCGTAACTTGGTATGTATTTGAACCGTAAATTTAAGACGGATAGTAATTGTCTGAAATGAGAATTTGTGAATTTATTTTTGCTTACGGTGCTCGGTAGTTGAGGTGAAGTTACGATTACAAAAAAAACGAGGAGTTATTTATAAATTAAAATTCTCGAAGAACAAATTAAGTAATTAACACATAAAAGTATAAAATAGTAACTTTGCAAAATTTTCATTTTTTGTAAATAATGTAATAATTGCGTTTTTATTGCTGACAAGATAACATATCTCGTTAACCCCTCACTTTATTCGTTAGTAAGCATCGTGATAATAATTGGAAACTGCTATCTTGAGTCCTCGACATATTCTCTAGCAATCCCTAAATAATTGCTCGCGGAGAGGCTCAAATTTCAAACTCTTTAAATTTACAACCACATTTTGATCATCCGGCTGAACAAGTCTACAAACAATTTTTAAGATATTAGGTGAAGTTTAGTGGTAAAAAATCGCTTAAATTTTCTAGGTGTTTCAAGTTCAAGTCTCATAAAAAATAATTTTGTGAGGTTTATTAATGTTTGAGATTATGCCTTTTAGACTTCGGGCCTGTAACTGTCCAGAGAAAAGGTGATCAACTTGATATACATAGTTTGCAGACTATCACACATATTCAAGAATTTACCCAGCGTACACCAATGATCGGTTGCGCATTTTTTTACTTTTACCATGGGCCTAAATGAACTGCAAAATACTACCATAATTATGATACGACATAACACTAGAGTGAATGTACAAGATTATTCACAAAGAAGGCCCCATTTTGGGCTTTTGGCGTGTAATAAAAAGTCCAAAATGAACCATGTGTGTTTGGAGAAATGATATGATGAACAAAAACATATACATCTATAATTGTCTACAAAAATCCTACAATTAGCACAATTCACGCTATATACATTTGCACTGAAGTTATTAAGAAAATAGATAATTTGAGACAATATAAGCTAAGGTTAAATACAATCTCTATATGCTCTGTTTTACTTGACTGAATGCAAATGAAAACTGATAGAACCTTAACCAAAGCACAAAGCCAATGGTTGAGGGTTGAGACTCAATCCCAGCACACAGCTAAGGACCCAGGCTCACTTCCAAGCACACAGCAAAGGAAGGTGTTCTCAAGCACACAGCCAAGAGATGTTCAACAGAAACAGGGTTTCAGTTTTTGTGTTTACTTCAAATCTGCTTTCATTCATTAGAAACAAGCCTTATATAGGCATTAGGATTACATCTTGAACGTCCAAACACATCTAAGGTTAATAATGATCCTCAAAAGAAAACAAAATGACAACTACAAACTGATACAACTGAAATAAAGTGAACAATAGAAAAACAGTTCTGAAAAGGACAGGTTCCTTGTTGCCTTGTTGCTGCTTTGTTATATGGTACATAGTGGACTTTTTGCTTGGTGTTTTGGTCCTAAACTGGAGTAGTAATAGTCCCCAACGTCTGAGCAAAAAGCCCTTGAGTCTGCTTGGCCAAAAGAGGAAACTTTGAGAGTGACATTTGAACTGCTTCTGGATAGGTGAGAACTGGACTGTTGAACTTGGCTTATGTTTTGAGGGGTGTTCCTGGCGTTTTCTGAGGAAGGTTTCATGGACAAAAAGTTAGTAGACCCTCCCTAGAGTCATGCCCCATAGTTGGTTAGGAGTCCCTAAGCTTGGAAGTTGCCCTGAGACCCTCCCCAAGGCACTGCTGCTGGCTGAATTTTCTGAGGTTTTGTTGGCTTGTTTTGTGAGTCTGTTTTGTGTCTTGGTTGGCTCTGGCTCGTGTCATGGCTATCACTGGCTCGTGTCATGGCTTGTTGGCTTAGGCCTGGGCTATACAAAGCATTAAGATAGCTTTTTGCATAGGGTAAGGCTGGTGTTAGATCATGGTTGGACTGATCATGGTTTGGTTGGTCTTGTCTTTGAGCTTGGCATTGAACTCCTGTTGCAACCCCTCCTTCTTGAAAAAGATTTGCCCTCAAATCCTCTTCATCCTCAGAGTCCTCCTGATAATGACTTAGGTCTCCCACATTGAATGTTCCATGTACCCCATAGTCTCCTGACAAATCTATCTTGTAAGCATTAGGTCCTACCCTTTCAAGCACCTCAAAAGGACCAACAGCTCTTGGCATGAGTTTGTTTTTCCTCTTCTCTGGGAACCTTTCTTTCCTTAAGTGCAACCACACCATGTCTCCTGCCTTGAACTCCCTAGCTTTCTTTGGACCTTTGGCTCTTGACTTATACATCTCATTGGTTCTCTCAATCTGTTTCTTGACTTGACTGTGAATATGCATTATTTGTTGTACTCTTTCTTTGGCATCATAGTTGACTTCTTTCCTTATCACTGGTGCTAGGTCTGTTGGCATTAGAGGATTAGTACCATAAACAACTTCAAAAGGGGTCTTACCTGTGCTGTGTGAGGGAGCTCTATTGAATGCAAACTCAGCCTGTGACAGTTTGATATCCCAATCCTTTAATGACTTAGCAATGATACATCTTAAGATCCTTCCTAGTGTTTTGTTAGTAACCTCTGTCTGGCCATCTGTTTGGGGATGGTAGGCTGTGCTGAAAAGTAACCTTGACCCTAGGAGTCTCCAGAGTGACCTCCAGAAGTGGCTCATAAACTTAGTGTCTCTGTCAGACACAATGCTTCTTGGTACCCCATGCAACTTGACTATTTCCTTGAAATAGAGCTCTGCTACTCCCATGGCATCTTCTGTCTTCTTGCAAGCAACAAAATGGGCCATTTTGCTGAACCTATCCACTACCACCATTACTGAGTCTTTGCCCCTTTGTGTCCTAGGCAGTGCCACTATGAAATCCATACTGATGTCCTCCCATGGTTTGTTTGGTACAGGTAGTGGGGTGTAGGGGCCTGCATGGAACTGTGACTTGGCTAGTTGACAGGGTTTGCACCTTTTGATAGTATCCTGCACATCACCTAGCATCTTGGGCCAATAGAACTGCTCATGTAATATCTCATAGGTCTTTTGCACCCCAAAGTGCCCTGCAAGCCCATTGCAGTGGACCTCCTTGACTAGTAACCCCCTGTAAGGACCCCTAGGTATGCATAGCTTATTTCCTTGGAAGAGGAACCCATTCTGTGTCAAGTATTTGCTACCCTTCTTGAGCTTTCCTTCTGCATACACTTCCCATTCCTCCTTGAAGTCAGGATCTTCCATGTAGAGTTCCTTCATGAACTCAAAGCCTAGGACCCTTTGCTCCATGAATGACAGCATCACAGATCTCCTAGAAAGAGCATCAGCCACTACATTGTTCTTTCCTTCTATGTACTTGCTTGAGAAGGAGAAAGATTGCAGGAATTCCACCCACTTGGCATGCCTGGGGTTGAGTTTGTGTTGACCATTGATGAACTTTAAGGCCTCATGGTCTGAATGTAGCACAAAAGGCTTAGGTTTTAAGTAATGCCCCCAATGATTCAAAGCTCTCACTATGGCATAAAACTCCTTGTCATAGGTAGAGTAATTCAACCTAGCCCCACTTAGCTTTTCACTGAAATAAGCTATAGGCCTCTTCTCTTGAACCAGTACTGCCCCAACTCCTAACCCACTTGCATCACACTCCACTTCAAACAGTTTGTTAAAGTCAGGTAAGCCTAGTATAGGGGATCTGCACAACAGATCCTTAATGGTATTGAAGGACTTCTCTGCCTTTTCTCCCCAAGTGTACTCCCCTTTCTTCATGCATTCTGTGATGAGAGCCATGATAGAGCTGAACCCCTGAATGAACCTTCTGTAGAAGGATGCCAACCCATGAAAACTCCTGACCTCAGTGACTGTCTTGGGGGTGGGCCAATCTCTGATTGCCTTAACCTTTTCAGGGTCAACAGCTACCCCATCTTTTGAGATGATGAACCCAAGGAAATGAACCTCAGGTTGCATGAAAGTACACTTCTCTAGCTTTCCATATAACTTATTTTCTCTGAGAACCTCACAAAGTAAATTCAACTGTTGTAGGTGTTCTCTTTTGCTTGAACTATAGACTAGAATGTCATCAAAGTATACCACAATGAATTTTCCCAAGTAAGGCCTTAATACTTCTGTCATGAGCCTCATGAAGGTGCTAGGGGCATTGGAGAGCCCAAATGGCATCACTAGCCATTCATACAGCCCATGCTTGGTCTTGAATGCAGTCTTCCACTCATCTCCAGCTCTAATCCTTACTTGATGATACCCTTGCCTTAGATCAATCTTGGTGAATACTTGAGCCCCACTGAGTTCATCCAGAATGTCATTAAGTCTAGGTATAGGGAACCTATACTTGATGGTGATGTTGTTAATTGTTCTGCTATCTATACACATTCTCCAAGTTCCATCTTTCTTAGGTACTAGCAATGCTGGTACAGCACAGGGGCTAAGAGATTCCCTGACATACCCCTTGCTCAGCAATTCTCCCACCTGAGATTGCAGCTCTTGAGTTGCCTTGGGGTCACTTCTATAAGCTGGCTTGTTTGGAAGGACAACCCCAGGCACCAGATCAATGTGGTGCTCAATTCCCCTTAGTGGGGGTAATCCACTAGGTAATTCAGCAGGGAAAACATCCTCATAGATTTTCAGCAAGGCTTGTACTTCTTTAGGCACCTGGTTAGACCCTTCCCCTACCTCCTTGGTGAGGAGGACATAGACTGGCCTTAGATCATTGAGTTCTTGCTCCATTTCTGACTCACTCAACAGCAGAACTTCCTTGGCAGCTTCACTTAGGAGTGGAGGATTCCCTTTCAGGATAGGGGGTAAAGGAGCTAAGATGATTTTCTTCTTCCCAAACCTGAAAGAGTAAGTGTTGTCCCTTCCCTGATGGATAACATCCCTATCAAACTCCCAAGGCCTCCCCAATAGAAGATGGCAAGCATCCATAGGCAATACATCACACAATGCCTCGTCAGCATATCCTTTACCAATAGAAAATGGAACAACACACTGTTGATCTACCTTAACTTCAGCCCCCTTGTTCAGCCACCTAAGCTTGTAAGGTTGAGGGTGGTCTTTGGTGGGCAATGTTAGCTTGTCCACCAGTGTTTTAGAAGCTACATTGGTGCAACTACCTCCATCTATAATCAGATTACACACCCTCCCTTTTATGGTGCACCTAGTTTTAAAGATCTGGTGTCTTTGATCTTCTTCTAAGGGTTGGGGTTGTGTGTGCATCACCCTCCATGTCACCAGACTTAACCCTGCATCAGGCTCTATCAACTCCTCACTAGCCTCTATCTCAGGCTCTTCCATCTCATCCTCACAGACCAACACCTCATCATCTCCCCAATGAATTACCTCTAGGGTGCTCAGAGCTCTTTTAGATGGACATTCTCTAGCAAAATGTCCATAACCTTGACATTGAAAACACTTTTTGAGAGGGGTAGTCTTCCTTTGGCCTGCCTCAACAGCCTTGCCTTTATCAGGATTGAAAGGAGTCTTAGTAGGAGCCACAGGTTCTCCCATCTTGATTCCTACAAAAGGTTTGTAGGTAGGGGTTCTAGCAGGTGTTTTAGAGGCACTGGCTTTCCCTTTCCCCAACTTCTCTACTCTTAAGGACAAGTTGACAGCTTCCTCAAAGGAGTATATATTTTGCAGCCTAACTTTACTAGCTATCCTCTCATCCAAGCCTTCTAAAAACCTTGCTATCTTTTGCTCAGACTTTTCAACAACCTCACATTGCAGTGTGAGTTGTTCAAAGTCCCTTAGATAAGACTCTACAGGTCTTTGGTCTTGCTTTAGGTGAGTAAGCTTAATGAACATGTCCTGAGTGTAGTCCCTAGAGACAAACTTAGCCCTCATTTTCTTTTTCAGTTTGAGCCATGACTTTACAGGTTCTTTCCCTTCCCTAACCCTCAAGGTTTTCATGTTTTCATACCACAGTGAGGCATAGCCTTTTAGTTTCATGATAGCAACCTTAAAAGCCTTTCTATCAGTGTATCCTTTAAACTCAAAGACTCTTTCTACAGACCTTAGCCAATCTAGGAAATCATCAGGGTTCAAGCTACCTAGAAAGTCAGGGATCTCTACCTTTATGTCTTTGTCTTGGTGTCTGAGAAGACTGTGATCTGAGCCATCTGAATCTGACATTTCAAACTGATCTACAGGTTGTCTCCTTCTTCCTCCACCTTGTGGGAAAGGTGCTCCTCTTCCTCGACCTCTGCCTCCCCTTGTATCATTGTTCTGTTGGCCCTCAAGGAGTTCATTGACAGATCTAGAGACCTCCATTACAGTTCTGACAAGACCTTGAACTGTGTTTTCAAGACCTGTGATTCTCTCTTCACTCATGGTTGGATTTTGTATTTTTAATGTAGTTAGGTAGATGAACTCACAAACCAAAGCTCTGATAACCAATTTGCACTGAAGAAAATAGATAATTTGAGACAATATAAGCTAAGGTTAAATACAATCTCTATATGCTCTGTTTTACTTGACTGAATGCAAATGAAAACTGATAGAACCTTAACCAAAGCACAAAGCCAATGGTTGAGGGTTGAGACTCAATCCCAGCACACAGCTAAGGACCCAGGCTCACTTCCAAGCACACAGCAAAGGAAGGTGTTCTCAAGCACATAGCCAAGAGATGTTAAACAGAAACAGGGTTTCAGTTTTTGTGTTTACTTCAAATCTGTCTTTCATTCATTAGGAAATGGCCTTATATAGGCAAGGAGATTACATCCTACTCGTTCAATACATCCTAGGGCCACAATTGGCTTGCAAAAGAAACAGAAATAACAGCTACATTGTTCAGCATAAAGCAATAAAGTAGAAAAGCAATTCTAATGGGACAATCTGCCTTAATTGGTTTGTTTAGGTTGAAACTGGTGGAGGAGTGGACTTCTAGGCTTGATTCTTGAGCTCAACTGAAGTGAGATGGATGCCAAAGGTTCTGCTAAAAGACCCTCGAGCTTGTTTGATCAAAACAGGAAAGTTTGATAGTGACATGTTAACTACTGCAAAAAGGACTGACATTTGGATAGTTTGAAGTTGTCCCTAGACTAACTTTTTGTGTGTGCATTTCCTGGAAGAGAAGTCCTGGGCAAAGTTGTAGAGGACCTTCCCAAGGACTAAGGTTGATGGTTGGTTAGGCTTGTTTGAATGTGTGGGACCCCCATGGACCCTGTTTAGAAAGACTGTGATAGGCTGTTTTTGGCTGAGGGCTGTTTTTGTTGTGTTGGGTTTGTTGGGCTGTTGGCTGTGTCTTGTTGTGGCTTAGTCTTGGGAAGTGGATGGCTAGGCTTTGTTCTGGTTGGTGTGGTGTTGTCTTAGCAGGCTTGAAGTGGTTGTGGCTTGGACTGAATAGGACATTGTCATAACTGGTCATGGTGTTGTCTGAATGGATGTTGTTGTCTTGAATGGTGTTGTTGTCTTGATGTTGAGTCTTGTCTTGAGCTTGTGTCTTGTCTTGGTCATATACTCCTGTTGCAACCTCCCTTTCTTGAAAAGGATTTGCCCTCAAATCTTCATCACCTTCATCATCTGATTCACCATGGTAGGGGCTCAGGTCTCCAACATTGAAAGTACCATGTACACCATAGCTTCCTGGTAGATCCACCTTGTAAGCATTTGTGCCTATCTTCTCCAATATCTCAAATGGTCCATCAGCTCTTGGCATGAGCTTGTTTCTCCTCTTGTCTGGAAATCTCTCTTTTCTTAAATGCAACCATACAAGATCCCCTGCCTTGAACTCCCTTGCTTTCTTAGGCCCTTTGGACCTAGCCTTGTACAACTCATTGGACCTTTCAATCTGCTTCTTGACTTGCTCATGAATCTGTATCATTTGCTCAACTCTTTTCTTTGCATCATAGCTTGCTTTGCTTCCTTTGACTGGTGCTAGGTCTGTAGGCATGAGAGGATTAGTTCCATAAACTGTTTCAAAAGGACTTTTACCTGTGCTGCTGGAGGGAGCTCTGTTGAAGGCAAACTCAGCTTGTGCTAGCCTGAGGTCCCAATCTTTTAATGACTTAGAAACAATGCTCCTTAAGATCTTTCCTAGTGTCCTGTTAGTGACTTCTGTCTGCCCATCAGTTTGGGGATGGTGAGAAGTACTAAACAAGAGCCTGGTCTTCAATAGCTTCCACAAGGTTCTCCAGAAGTGACTCATGAACTTTGTGTCTCTATCTGAAACAATGCTTCTAGGGACTCCATGTAACTTGACAACCTCCCTGAAGTATAATTCAGCTACCCCCAAAGCATCCTCAGTCTTCTTACAAGCAATGAAATGTGCCATCTTGCTGAACCTATCTACAACCACCATGATTGAATCCTTGCCCCTTTGAGTTCTTGGTAAGGCTACAATGAAGTCCATACTGAGGTCTTCCCATGGCTTGTTTGGTACTGGAAGTGGTGTGTAGGGGCCTGCTTGAAAGTGTGCTTTGGCTAGTTGACAAGATCTGCACCTCTTGAGGGCATCTTGCACATCACTGAGCATCTTAGGCCAATAGAACTGATCTTGCAATATGTCATAGGTCTTCTGCACCCCAAAGTGACCAGCAAGGCCATTGGAGTGAACCTCTTTGACCAGTAGCCCCCTATAAGGTCCTTTAGGCACACATAGTTTGTTTCCATAGAACAAGTAGCCTTCCTGAGCTGTGTACCTGCTCCCTTTCTTGACTTGCCCTTCCTGATACACCTCCCATTCATGCTTGAAGTCTGGGTCTTCTTGATAGAGCTCTTTCATAAATTCAAATCCCAACACCCTTTGCTCCATGAAGGTTAACATCACAGATCTTCTAGACAATGCATCAGCTACAACATTGTTCTTACCCTCTATGTACTTGCTGGAGAATGAGAAGGATTGCAAGAATTCTACCCACTTGGCATGCCTGAGGTTGAGTTTATGCTGTCCATTGATGTATTTGAGAGCCTCATGATCAGAATGAAGCACAAATGGCTTGGGCTTCAAGTAGTGTCCCCAATGGTTCAATGCTCTCACAATGGCATAGAACTCCTTGTCATATGTGGAGTAATTAAGCTTGGCCCCATTTAGCTTCTCACTGAAGTATGCAACATGTTTCTTCTCTTGAGTGAGCACAACTCCTATGCCAAGGCCACTGGCATCACACTCTACTTCAAAGAGTTTGTTAAAATCTAGTAGAACCAATATTGGAGATTTACACAATAGCTCTTTGATCAAATTGAAGGACCTTTCAGCCTTCTCATTCCACTTGAACTCTCCCTTCTTCATGCACTCAGTAATAGGGGCCATGATTGAACTAAACCCTTGTATGAACCTCCTATAGAAAGATGCTAACCCATGGAAACTTCTAACATCAGTGACAGTTTGAGGAATGGGCCATTCCTTGATTGCTTGCACCTTCTCAGGATCAACTGCTACTCCTTTCTTGAGAGTTGATGAACCCAAGGAAGTAAACATCAGGCTGTATGAAGGTGCACTTCTCTAGTTTGCCATACAACTTGTTCTCTCTTAAGACCTCAAACAACAACTTCAGATGCTGCAAATGTTCTCCCCTAGTTGAACTGTAAATACGAATGTCATCAAAGTAAACCACCACACACTTGCCTAAGTAGGGCCTTAGGACTTCTGTCATCAACCTCATGAAGGTACTAGGGGCATTAGACAACCCAAAAGGCATCACCAACCATTCATAGAGCCCATGTTTAGTCTTGAAAGCCGTCTTCCATTCATCCCCTGCTCTTATCCTCACTTGGTGATAGCCCTGCCTCAGATCAATCTTAGTGAATACTTGAGCCCCACTTAACTCATCCAGAATATCATTAAGTCTAGGTATGGGGAACCTATACTTGATGGTAATGTTGTTGATGGCCCTACTGTCAATGCACATACGCCAAGTCCCATCCTTCTTTGGCACAAGCAAGGCTGGTACAGCACAAGGACTGAGGGATTCTCTGACATAGCCCTTGTTGAGCAGTTCACCTACTTGAAGTTGGAGCTCTTGTGTAGCCTTAGGATCACTCATGTAAGCTGGCTTGTTGGGTAGGATAGCTCCAGGCACTAGGTCAATGTGGTGTTCTATTCCTCTAAGTGGTGGCAGTCCACTAGGGAGCTCAGTAGGAAAGACATCACCATAACTTTCTAGGATAGACTTGACCTCTTCAGGGATATCAATGATGCTCATCCCAGTCTCCTTGGCAAGTAATATGTATACAGGTTGTAGCTCACTTAACTCTTGTGCTAGTTCTGCTTCACTTATCAGCATGACTTCCTTGGAAGCCTTACTCATGGGGTTTGGGTTGATCTTTAAAGCAGGTGGTAGAGGTGCCAGGGTGATTTTCTTCTTCCCATACTTAAAAGTGTAGGTGTTGTCCCTCCCATGGTGTATGGCATCCCTATCAAACTCCCATGGCCTTCCAAGCAAAAGGTGACATGCATCCATAGGTAGAACATCACAAAGACTCTCATCCACATACCCTTTGCCAATTGAGAAAGGCACAACACATTGTTTATCCACCTTGATCTCAGCCCCTTTGTTTAGCCATCTGAGTTTGTAAGGTAGGGGGTGTTCCTTGGTGGGTAGAGCTAGCTTGTCTATCAGTGTTTTGGAGGCCACATTAGTGCAGCTTCCACCATCAATAATGAGGTTACATACTCTACCCTTGATGGTACATCTGGTCCTAAAGATCTGGTGTCTTTGATCCTCTTCCAAAGGTTGGGGTTGAGTATGCATTACCCTCCACGTTACCAAACTTAACCCTGCATCAGGCTCTATCAACTTCTCACTACCCTCTACCTCAGGCTCTTCCAACTCATCATCACAGACCAACACTTCATCATCTCCCCAATGGATTACTTCTAGGGTGCTCAGAGCCCTTTTAGATGGACATTCTCTAGCAAAATGTCCATACCCTTGACATTGAAAGCACTTTTTGAGAGGGGTAGTCTTCCTTTGGCTTGCCTCAACAGCCTTGCCTTTATCAAGGTTGAAAGGGGTCTTAACAGGAACCACAGGTTCTCCTTTCTTGACTCCTACAAAAGGTTTGAAGGTGGGGGTTCTAGCAGGTGTCTTAGAAGCACTGGCCTTTCATTTTCCCAACTTTTCTACCCTCAAAGACAAGTTGACAACTTCCTCAAAGGAGTATATATTTTGTAGCCTGACTTTACTAGCTATCCTTTCATCCAACCCCTCTAAGAACCTTGCTATCTTTTGTTCAGATTTCTCAACAACCTCACATTGCAAAGTAAGTTGTTCAAAGTCTCTTAGGTAGGACTCTAAAGGTCTTTGGTCTTGCTTTAGGTGAGTAAGCTTAATGAACATGTCTTGAGTGTAGTCCCTAGAGACAAACTTAGCTCTCATTGTCTTTTTCAGTTTGAGCCATGACTTTACAGGTTCTTTCCCTTCCCTAACCCTCAAGGTTTTCATGTTTTCATACCACAGTGAGGCATAGCCTTTTAGTTTCATGATAGCAACCTTAAAAGCCTTTCTATCAGTGTATCCTTTAAACTCAAAGACTCTTTCTACAGACCTTAGCCAATCTAAGAAATCATAAGGGTTCAAGCTACCTAGAAAGTCAGGAATCTCTACCTTGATATCTTTGTCTTGGTGTCTGAGAAGACTGTGATCTGAGCCATCTGAATCTGACATTTCAAACTGATCTACAGGTTGTCTCCTCCTTTCTCCACCTTGTGGGAAAGGTGCTCCTCTTCCTCGACCTCTGCCTCCCCTTGTATCATTGTTCTGTTGGCCCTCAAGGAGTTCATTGACAGATCTAGAGACCTCCATTACAGTTCTGACAAGACCTTGAACTGTGTTTTCAAGACCTGTGATTCTCTCTTCACTCATGGTTGTATTTTGTGTTTTTAATGTAGTTAGGTAGATGAACTCACAAACCAAAGCTCTGATAACCAATCTGCACTGAAGTTATTAAGAAAATAGATAATTTGAGACAATATAAGCTAAGGTTAAATACAATCTCTATATGCTCTGTTTTACTTGACTGAATGCAAATGAAAACTGATAGAACCTTAACCAAAGCACAAAGCCAATGGTTGAGGGTTGAGACTCAATCCCAGCACACAGCTAAGGACCCAGGCTCACTTCCAAGCACACAGCAAAGGAAAGTGTTCTCAAGCACACAGCCAAGAGATGTTAAACAGAAACAGGGTTTCAGTTTTTGTGTTTACTTCAAATCTGTCTTTCATTCATTAGGAAATGGCCTTATATAGGCAAGGAGATTACATCCTACTCGTTCAATACATCCTAGGGCTACCATTGGCTTGCAAAAGAAACAGAAATAACAGCTACATTGTTCAGCATAAAGCAATAAAGTAGAAAAGCAATTCTAATGGGACAATCTGCCTTAATTGGTTTGTTTAGGTTGAAACTGGTGGAGGACTGCCACCACTTAGAGGAATAGAACACCACATTGACCTAGTGCCTGGAGCTATCCTACCCAACAAGCCAGCTTACAGGAGTGATCCTAAGGCTACACAAGAGCTCCAACTTCAAGTAGGTGAACTGCTCAACAAGGGCTATGTCAGAGAATCCCTCAGTCCTTGTGCTGTACCAGCCTTGCTTGTGCCAAAGAAGGATGGGACTTAGCGTATGTGCATTGACAGTAGGGCAATCAACAACATTACCATCAAGTATAGGTTCCCCATACCTAGACTTAATGATATTCTGGATGAGTTAAGTGGGGCTCAAGTATTCACTAAGATTGATCTGAGGCAGGGCTATCACCAAGTGAGGATAAGAGCAGGGGATGAATGGAAGACAACTTTCAAGACTAAACATGGGCTCTATGAATGGTTGGTAATGCCTTTTGGTTTGTCTAATGCCCCTAGTACCTTCATGAGGTTAATGACAGAAGTCCTAAGGCCCTACTTAGGCAAGTGTGTTGTGGTTTACTTTGATGACATTCTTATTTACAGTTCAACTAGGGGAGAACATTTGCAGCATCTGAAGTTGTTGTTTGAGGTCTTAAGAGAGAACAAGTTGTATGGCAAACTAGAGAAGTGCACCTTCATGCAGCCTGAGGTTTACTTCCTTGGGTTCATCATCTCTAAGAAAGGAGTAGCAGTTGATCCTGAGAAGGTGCAAGCAATCAAGGAATGGCCCCTTCCTCAAACTGTTACTGATGTTAGAAGTTTTCATGGGTTAGCATCCTTCTATAGGAGGTTCATACAAGGGTTTAGTTCAATCATGGCCCCTATTACTGAGTGCATGAAGAAGGGAGAGTTCAAGTGGAATGAGAAGGCTGAAAAGTCTTTCAATCTTATCAAAGAGCTACTATGTAAATCTCCAATATTGGTTCTACCAGATTTTAACAAACTCTTTGAGGTAGAGTGTGATGCCAGTGGCCTTGGCATAGGAGTTGTGCTTACTCAAGAGAAGAAACCAGTTGCATACTTCAGTGAGAAACTAAATGGAGCCAAGCTTAATTACTCCACATATGACAAAGAATTCTATGCCATTGTGAGAGCATTGAACCACTGGGGACACTACTTGAAGCCTAAGCCTTTTGTGCTTCATTCTGATCATGAGGCTCTCAAATACATCAATGGACAGCATAAACTCAACCCCAGGCATGCCAAGTGGGTAGAATTCTTGCAATCCTTCTCATTCTCCAGCAAGTACATAGAGGGTAAGAACAATGTTGTAGCTGATGCATTGTCTAGAAGATCTGTGATGTTAACCTTCATGGAGCAAAGGGTGTTGGGATTTGAATTTATGAAAGAGCTCTATCAAGAAGACCCAGACTTCAAGCATGAATGGGAGGTGTATCAGGAAGGGCAAGTCAGGAAAGGGAGCAGGTACACAGCTCAGAAAGGCTACTTGTTCTATGGAAACAAACTATGTGTGCCTAAAGGACCTTATAGGGGGCTACTGGTCAAAGAGGTTCACTCCAATGGCCTTGCTGGTCACTTTGGGGTGCAGAAGACCTATGACATATTGCAAGATCAGTTCTATTGGCCTAAGATGCTCAGTGATGTGCAAGATGCCCTCAAGAGGTGCAGATCTTGTCAACTAGCCAAAGCACACTTTCAAGCAGGCCCCTACACACCACTTCCAGTACCAAACAAGCCATGGGAAGACCTCAGTATGGACTTCATTGTAGCCTTACCAAGAACTCAAAGGGGCAAGGATTCAATCATGGTGGTTGTAGATAGGTTCAGCAAGATGGCACATTTCATTGCTTGTAAGAAGACTGGGGATGCTTTGGGGGTAGCTGAACTATACTTCAGGGAGGTTGTCAAGTTACATGGAGTCCCTAGAAGCATTGTTTCAGATAGAGACACAAAGTTCATGAGTCACTTCTGGAGAACCTTGTGGAAGCTATTGAAGACCAGGTTATTGTTTAGTACTTCTCACCATCCCCAAACTGATGGGCAGACAGAAGTCACTAACAGGACACTAGGAAAGATCTTAAGGAGCATTGTTTCTAAGTCATTGAAAGATTGGGACCTCAGGCTAGCACAAGCTGAGTTTGCCTTCAACAGAGCTCCCTCCAGCAGCACAGGTAAAAGTCCTTTTGAAACAGTTTATGGAACTAATCCTCTCATGCCTACAGACCTAGCACCAGTCAAAGGAAGCAAAGCAAGCTATGATGCAAAGAAAAGAGTTGAGCAAATGATACAGATTCATGAGCAAGTCAAGAAGCAGATTGAAAGGTCCAATGAGTTGTACAAGGCCAGGTCCAAAGGGCCTAAGAAAGAAAAGGAGTTCAAGGCAGGGGATCTTGTATGGTTGCATTTAAGAAAAGAGAGATTTCCAGACAAGAGGAGAAACAAGCTCATGCCAAGAGCTGATGGACCATTTGAGATATTGGAGAAGATAGGCACAAATGCTTACAAGGTGGATTTACCAGGAAGCTATGGTGTACATGGTACTTTCAATGTTGGAGACCTGAGCCCCTACCATGGTGAATCAGATGATGAAGGTGAGGAAGATTTGAGGGCAAATCCTTTTCAAGAAAGGGAGGTTGCAACAGGAGTATGTGACCAAGACAAGACACAAGCTCAAGACAAGACTCAACATCAAGACAACAACACCATTCAAGACAACACATCCATTCAGACAACACCATGACCAGTTATGACAATGTCCTATTCAGTCCAAGCCACAACCACTTCAAGCCTGCTAAGACAACACCACACCAACCAGAACAAAGCCTAGCCATCCACTTCCCAAGATAAGCCACAACAAGACACAGCCAACAGCCCAACAAACCCAACACAACAAAAACAGCCCTCAGCCAAAAACAGCCTATCACAGTCTTTCTAAACAGGGTCCATGGGGGTCCCACACATTCAAACAAGCCTAACCAACCATCAACCTTAGTCCTTGGGAAGGTCCTCTACAACTTTGCCCAGGACTTCTCTTCCAGGAAATGCACACACAAAAAGTTAGTCTAGGGACAACTTCAAACTATCCAAATGTCAGTCCTTTTTGCAGTAGTTAACATGTCACTATCAAACTTTCCTGTTTTGATCAAACAAGCTCGAGGGTCTTTTAGCAGAACCTTTGGCATCCATCTCACTTCAGTTGAGCTCAAGAATCAAGCCTAGAAGTCCACTCCTCCACCAGTTTCAACCTAAACAAACCAATTAAGGCAGATTGTCCCATTAGAATTGCTTTTCTACTTTATTGCTTTATGCTGAACAATGTAGCTGTTATTTCTGTTTCTTTTGCAAGCCAATTGTGGCCCTAGGATGTATTGAACGAGTAGGATGTAATCTCCTTGCCTATATAAGGCCATTTCCTAATGAATGAAAGACAGATTTGAAGTAAACACAAAAACTGAAACCCTGTTTCTGTTTAACATCTCTTGGCTATGTGCTTGAGAACACCTTCCTTTGCTGTGTGCTTGGAAGTGAGCCTGGGTCCTTAGCTGTGTGCTGGGATTGAGTCTCAACCCTCAACCATTGGCTTTGTGCTTTGGTTAAGGTTCTATCAGTTTTCATTTGCATTCAGTCAAGTAAAACAGAGCATATAGAGATTGTATTTAACCTTAGCTTATATTGTCTCAAATTATCTATTTTCTTCAGTGCAAATTGGTTATCAGAGCTTTGGTTTGTGAGTTCATCTACCTAACTACATTAAAAATACAAAATCCAACCATGAGTGAAGAGAGAATCACAGGTCTTGAAAACACAGTTCAAGGTCTTGTCAGAACTGTAATGGAGGTCTCTAGATCTGTCAATGAACTCCTTGAGGGCCAACAGAACAATGATACAAGGGGAGGCAGAGGTTGAGGAAGAGGAGCACCTTTCCCACAAGGTGGAGGAAGGAGGAGGCAACCTGTAGATCAGTTTGAAATGTCAGACTCAGATGGCTCAGATCACAGTCTACTCAGGCACCAAGACAAAGACATAAAGGTAGAGATTCCTGACTTTCTAGGTAGCTTGAACCCTGATGATTTCCTAGATTGGCTAAGGTCTGTAGAAAGAGTCTTTGAGTTTAAAGGATACACTGATAGAACGGCTTTTAAGGTTGCTATCATGAAACTAAAAGGCTATGCCTCACTATGGTATGAAAACATGAAAACCTTGTGGGTTAGGGAAGGGAAAGAACCTGTAAAGTCATGGCTCAAACTGAAAAAGAAAATGAGGGCTAAGTTTGTCTCTAGGGACTACACTCAGGATATGTTCATTAAGCTTACTCACCTAAAGCAAGACCAAAGACCTGTAGAGTCTTATCTAAGGGACTTTGAACAACTCACACTGCAATGTGAGGTTGTTGAAAAGTCTGAGCAAAAGATAGCAAGGTTTTTAGAAGGCTTGGATGAGAGGATAGCTAGTAAAGTTAGGCTGCAAAATATATACTCCTTTGAGGAAGCTGTCAACTTGTCCTTAAGAGTAGAGAAGTTGGGGAAAGGGAAAGCCAGTGCCTCTAAAACACCTGCTAGAACCCCTACCTATAAACCTTTTGTAGGAATCAAGATGGGAGAACCTGTGGCTCCTACTAAGACTCCTTTCAATCCTGATAAAGGCAAGGTTGTTGAGGCAGGCCAAAGGAAGACTACCCCTCTCAAAAAGTGTTTTCAATGTCAAGGTTATGGACATTTTGCTAGAGAATGTCCATCTAAAAGAGCTCTGAGCACCCTAGAGGTAATTCATTGGGGAGATGATGAGGTGTTGGTCTGTGAGGATGAGATGGAAGAGCCTGAGATAGAGGCTAGTGAGGAGTTGATAGAGCCTGATGCAGGGTTAAGTCTGGTGACATGGAGGGTGATGCACACACAACCCCAACCCTTAGAAGAAGATCAAAGACACCAGATCTTTAAAACTAGGTGCACCATAAAAGGGAGGGTGTGTAATCTGATTATAGATGGAGGTAGTTGCACCAATGTAGCTTCTAAAACACTGGTGGACAAGCTAACATTGCCCACCAAAGACCACCCTCAACCTTACAAGCTTAGGTGGCTGAACAAGGGGGCTGAAGTTAAGGTAGATCAACAGTGTGTTGTTCCATTTTCTATTGGTAAAGGATATGCTGACGAGGCATTGTGTGATGTATTGCCTATGGATGCTTGCCATCTTCTATTGGGGAGGCCTTGGGAGTTTGATAGGGATGTTATCCATCAGGGAAGGGACAACACTTACTCTTTCAGGTTTGGGAAGAAGAAAATCATCTTAGCTCCTTTACCCCCTATCCTGAAAGGGAATCCTCCACTCCTAAGTGAAGCTGCCAAGGAAGTTCTGCTGTTGAGTGAGTCAGAAATGGAGCAAGAACTCAATGATCTAAGGCCAGTCTATGTCCTCCTCACCAAGGAGGTAGGGGAAGGGTCTAACCAGGTGCCTAAAGAAGTACAAGCCTTGCTGAAAATCTATGAGGATGTTTTCCCTGCTGAATTACCTAGTGGATTACCCCCACTAAGGGGAATTGAGCACCACATTGATCTGGTGCCTGGGGTTGTCCTTCCAAACAAGCCAGCTTATAGAAGTGACCCCAAGGCAACTCAAGAGCTGCAATCTCAGGTGGGAGAATTGCTGAGCAAGGGGTATGTCAGGGAATCTCTTAGCCCCTGTGCTGTACCAGCATTGCTAGTACCTAAGAAAGATGGAACTTGGAGAATGTGTATAGATAGCAGAACAATTAACAACATCACCATCAAGTATAGGTTCCCTATACCTAGACTTAATGACATTCTGGATGAACTCAGTGGGGCTCAAGTATTCACCAAGATTGATCTAAGGCAAGGGTATCATCAAGTAAGGATTAGAGCTGGAGATGAGTGGAAGACTGCATTCAAGACCAAGCATGGGCTGTATGAATGGCTAGTGATGCCATTTGGGCTCTCCAATGCCCCTAGCACCTTCATGAGGCTCATGACAGAAGTATTAAGGCCTTACTTGGGAAAATTCATTGTGGTATACTTTGATGACATTCTAGTCTATAGTTCAAGCAAAAGAGAACACCTACAACAGTTGAATTTACTTTGTGAGGTTCTCAGAGAAAATAAGTTATATGGAAAGCTAGAGAAGTGTACTTTCATGCAACCTGAGGTTCATTTCCTTGGGTTCATCATCTCAAAAGATGGGGTAGCTGTTGACCCTGAAAAGGTTAAGGCAATCAGAGATTGGCCCACCCCCAAGACAGTCACTGAGGTCAGGAGTTTTCATGGGTTGGCATCCTTCTACAGAAGGTTCATTCAGGGGTTCAGCTCTATCATGGCTCTCATCACAGAATGCATGAAGAAAGGGGAGTACACTTGGGGAGAAAAGGCAGAGAAGTCCTTCAATACCATTAAGGATCTGTTGTGCAGATCCCCTATACTAGGCTTACCTGACTTTAACAAACTGTTTGAAGTG
>JAIUZE010066142.1:0-140082 GCA_022085475.1 Heliosperma pusillum
ATTTTTTACAAAAATTATGACACAAAGAAATAAATTATTTTCTCTTATTCTTAGTTATTTCATTTGCTTATTTATATTAGGTTGTTCAAAATAATTCTCTTAGGAAACTTTATGATTAATGTATTGTTAGAAGTCAAAAAATTAAAAAAGCTAACATTTCTACCATGCCTTTTTTTTTTACTGGATTGCTGGAAATGAAAGTCAGATAGCAATTTTAATCTTAGAATGGGTTGTTAAACGTAATATTGGATGAAATAAATCAATTAAAATAAAAATGAGAATAGCATTTTTAAATGAGTAATTACTAAATAATGTGGGCATGATATAGTACGTATTAATTAAAATGGTTTAGTGGAAGTCTTCTCCTATTACTGGAGTTGGGAGAAGAAAAATAAATGGGCCAATAAATGGAGACGTACATTAGAGGGCAACACGTTAAGCAACGTCCGACTTTACACCATATTATTTCTTGCCGTGAAAGTTAGTAGTAAGTTGGTAGATGGAGGTTGACACTAGTAAGCTACTTGAAGCACCCTGGTTTAGGGATTCAGGGACGCAACGTGGTCTCCGATTGGGTTTGGGGCAACGCCCTTGAAACTTTGACGGGATTTAATTTCCATAACAAAAATTAAATAAGTCAGAATTTGCGAAAAGTTGCAATTCTTCACAAATATTTATACTTTATTGTTCTTTTTCATATCTATATAAATAGACATGAGTATGAAGAGAGTTTTACACATAATATAATCATCATTTGCATTATTAAACGAGACAACAAACTGCACATAAATTTAGAGATGTTCATAAAGGACCGGTAAGGTCCAAGCAAAAAAAATACCCTTAAATTACCTTTAAAAATAGTTTTGGTCCGGTCCAAACCCGGAAAAACCCGGAACTAAAGGGTTTCGGTCTGGATCCCCACCCAACCGATCAGGTCTCCGGTTTTGGAGTACAACTGTACAAGGTTGTCGGGTCCGCGGGTCTCTGTGGTCCGGTACGGTTCCGGACCAGTGAACACCCCAACATAAAATATTTCTAATTTACATCTTTGTTTCTTGTTCCCTAAAATAAAGGACTTCGTCTTATCTCAGTAGGAAATTCGGTATAACTCTGAGACTAATATATGGTCGAATTGTTCTAAGTATAAGTCAATTCGTTGTGATTTATTTTTTGTCAGTTCTGATTCGTGCATACCCAATCTCTAACAGAGTGTAATACTTTGCAGTACTATAATACAACGAAAACATGTAAGATACTAAGAAGGTTTGTATTTTATTGCTTGAATAGTAACAATGATACAATGAGAGTACTTATACTTGTACAAGAGATTTAAGTTTCTTAATCTATGTAAAGAAATACATTACTTACAATATTAATAATAGTGTTCCCAAATTAATACAAAGAATCATAATTAGGAAGGGTCGTTATAAGGAAAGTCTAACAAAAGGGAAACCTGACTGATCGAGTATTTCGCAACAAGAGGGAAAGTCTAACAAGGCCCTTGAGTGAGAATTTCGCAACAAGAGTTGTAATAAAAGAAGGCAAAAACTCGGGTTGAGAAACGGTGATGATAATATCATTAACATAAACGAGTAAATAAAGAGAGGTAGCTGATCGAGTATAAAGAATAAAAGACTGGTCATCAATCGACGCAACAAAACCATATGATAGAAGAAAACTCTTTAAGGTTGAATAACAAGCCTTGGGGGCTTGCTCCAAGCCATAAATTGCTTTCGACAAATGACACGTAAAGGAGGGGTTTGACTAGTAAGCAAAACTTGGTGGTTGGATCATAAAAACCGTATCATATACATTGGCTTGAAGGAAAGCGTTACTAACATCTAGTTATCTTAATTTCCAACCACAGCTCAAGGAAAGAAAAAAGAATAAGACATACTATCGGGACTAAAAGTATCAGAATATCAACGCCAAGACGTTGGTGAAAACCTTTTGCAGCAAGACGAGCCTTGTACTTCTCAGTTGTATTGGCAACTTTGTATTTGCCTCGAAAAATACATCTACAACCCAACAAAAATGTACGAAGGATTGGGAGGGACAAAGTCAAGGCCTGATTACGAGTGAGGGTATTAAAATCGTCAACCATAATAACTACACGCTAAAGAGGACGAACGAGGGCTTGCTTGACGGTTGCGGGTAAGGGAGATTGGTGAGTAAGAGCATCGGTTTTAGCGTATTTACGATTAGGCTTATGGATAGTATGGGGAGGCAAGTAACCACAACGGCTCGATTAAGGGTTGGGTGTTGAAGCTAGTGTCCTCCACAGTTAGTGTAATAACATGAATAAATCTCTTACAGGTTCACAGGGTATACTTTGTATTCTTATCAGTTGATTAACGTTTATCGATAACGGTTGGCTTGTTAGGAGTTTGACGTTATTGTCATTTTAATGGCGGTGATCAACTGGTCCCTAAAAGTCACACCTAAAGGATGTGTCTGAGAGATGTGATTATATGAATAATATAATCATATTGATGTCTTATTATATGACTAAAAGGTTAGTTGATGTATATGACTAAAAGGTTAGTCAATGTAATGATGATACGATTATTTAATAACGATTAAATAATATTAGCTGTGACGAATTAAATGTAATTCGTAATTGAATATAAACCTTTATATTTAATCAATGTATATAATATAAGCTTAAACGAATTAAAATGTTAATTCATAATTAAACATAATATGTTATATTTAATTAGCAAATTATAAATATACGGATATTTATAGTTGACGGATATATTATATTACATGCTAATATAACCGAAAAAAGAAAGAAAAAAATAGTCTTTTTCTCTCTTATTTTTCGGTCCATAAGAGATAAAAATAAGAGAAAAGATCTCCTATTATTCTCTTATGGTAACTAGGTCAAAAAACCCTAATAAGAAAAAGGGAAAAAGGAGAAAAGACTCCTCCTTCTAACCCTAGTCTATTCGGCCGTGATAAAGCAAAAGGAGAACAAAATAAAAATTCAGATTTTTCTCTCTAATTCTCTCTATCATTCATCATCACACAAAAGAAAATTAGCAGTAACTTTTCTCTAAAATTCTAGCACAAGCAAGGCATATCTTGGAGCATCTTGGGTGCAATAATTAGGAGAATATCGATTTCGATATTGTTCATAGGCCAAATTTGCTAAGACCAAAGGTTAATTCTAAATTCCTATGATTTTATATTATGCAATTCATTTATGACTCGTAATTCATATACTATAGTTTCGTTATAATCCGTAATTTAATGACGAAATATACCGATATTTCTAACAATTGGTATCAGAGCAAGGGTTACGAAATTATTTTATATGTTTTTCATAATTGGTGAAATATAAGATTATAATTTTTTTTGTTTTTTTTTTTATTATTTCGGCCGAGTAAGGGAAAAAAAAAATGTCTATTTGTACTGTTCACGGTACTGTTCATCCGTGAACAAGAAAAAAAAAATTTTGCCTTATTTTTCCATTTTGATTCATTATAATTGTTGTTTTAAATAGTTAAGACGATAACATGATGAATTTGTAGTTGTTTTGATTTAATAAGGATTAAATTAAAATGTAAATGGAAATCGATTTGAATGTTCATCGCTATATATTTTTCGGTATTTATTGATTTAGATATTCATTTTAAATTGTTAAATTGAATCATCTAGTTTGTATCGATGTTTAATAATGATTAGATGTTGATAATTTGTACCGATCTTGAAAATATTAGTAAAATCAAATTAAATTGTTTTTTTTAAAACCGTGGCTGCAAAAAAAAAAAAATCTGTTTCTTTTTTTTAAATTTTTTGGTCGAAAGTTTTGTTATTATTCATTATAATGATAATGTTTCCTTTATTGTTGTGAAGAAGTTCACAATAATTGGATACCCAATTATTTTAAAGAGGTTTAAAATAATGTTGTATTAATTCATGTTAAAGAATATGAATTAAAATTGGATTATGTTTGGTTGGGGTTATTGTGATTAATTAAGGAATTGTCACATAATTTTGATCATTTTAAAAAGTGGTTTGGATAAATTACTCTTCATGATTAAAGAATTATGTCTTGAATGATTAATTTATAGTTGATGCATTTTATCTTGTTGAATGAATGTTTGAATGGTTTAATTTACGTATTTTTGCAATCGGTTGTAATTTGTATTACCTAGTGTGGCCTTAGTTGATCATGTTTTCGTAATGATGGAAACATGATCTTTGATGTAATTTTGAGATCTCGAATCTCCATTTTATTTTTCATTAAATTATGTTTTTAAATTAGAATGTAAATAGGTTTATATTTTGTAATTTATTAAATATATTTTGAGAAGAGTAAAGATGGAGATCGGATTGTTCACTCCCGCTACATGGACCAAAATGGAACATCAAGACAAGCTTCTCGGGTTCAAATGGGTTGGATTCCAAAGTTGTATTTTGTTCATTTTGGTAGATAGGCCACACTAGGACTTTGTAATATTTTTATGTATTTTTCCGTTCTTGTTGTTTTTCATCACATGATAGTTAGTGCATCATATTCCGCCTAAACCAAACCATCTACTACTAAATTGCATGAAAATTGACTCATATAGTTTGAATGTTAGTTATCATGGACATAAAGATGTCACTCGAATTTAAGCCATCATTTTAGTTTATTCATCCTCGCATGCTAGATATTAGTTCACTTAAATTGAATTAAAATAAAATTGATGGGATCTTCCTCTAAACCTAAAATTGATACTAATCTTTATAGGCCAAACTACTATGAATGCCTTCTTCGTCGGTAGGCATATAGGACCTTACTCTCCATATGACCCCTTCTACGTTGGGTAAGTAGTGTATGTTGACCTATTTTATCTCAACATTATAGTCCGAAGAGTTTCTCGTGATTATGATGGACTAAAGATAGAATTTACAGAAATTTATCGACCAAGAATTCTAAAGGTAGAATTAGCCAAGAGGTTGGCTTATCAATTTACAGATAATTGAGTTTTGGGATCATTTATATAATTCTTGAGGGAGGTCAATTGTATAAATGCTCGAGTCTTTGCATTAAAACATATTTTGCACTAGACTTAAATTCAAATCGATGAGTATGCTTATTATGGTTTTTCTTCTTTTTCAGTTTAGAACTCGTTTATATTGATAATACTGCATATAACAAATGGCTGGAAATACTGATATCCCTATGCCAAGTGCCACGCTCGCGCGCGAATCCTGGCTTAAAGCTTTTATGGACCACATGAATCAGTCCACGCGACTGAAGAATGACGGGTCAAACTTTGCGGACTGGGAAGCGGCATTACGGAATGCAGCCATTGCTGACGGCAAGCTCAAGTACTTGACTGAGCCAATACCGCCAAACCCAGGCCCCAATGCGAGAGCTAACGAGACACTTGAATATAGTGACTTCGTTATGGAAGCGGGTGAGATAAAGAACGTACTCATCTTTGCAATGGAAAGCAATTTGCAAAGACGCTTCATTGCCCAAGGTGCAAACAAGATTTTCACCACGCTCACTAACGAATTCTCAAAAGCACCAAGGATCGTTACTTATGAGCATACATGTCGCTTCTTTGAGGCGAAACTCCAGAAGGGTCAACCGGTTAGCCCACACATTCTTGATATGATTGAGAATGTCGAGAAACTGGAGGCACTTGATTGCAAAATCAGTGAGAGCATAGTCATTGACCGTGTGCTTCATTCACTTCATGATGGTTTTCCCCTTTTCAGGGCAAATTACTATATGAATGTTATGAAGAAAAGTCTTCATCAGCTACACTCACTTCTCGTACAGACCGAAAATGATATGAAATTGAGTGGGAGCATGAAGCAAGATGTTCTCATGATTTCCAACAAGGGTAAAGGTAAGGGCAAGGCTCATGGCAACCTAGTTGTAGGAAAGCCAAAGTTTAAAAAGTCAGGAAACGGCAAGAGTGGGCCTGGTGAGACCAGTGGCTCACAAGGCAAGGCAAAGAGCAAGGACAGTAACATGGAGTGCCACCATTGCCACAAGACTGGGCATTGGAGGAGGAATTGTCCCGTGTACCGTGAGGACATAAAAGCAGGCTGCGTCACTCCTGTTGGTATGTCATCATTTATTCATATGATTGAGATTAACCATGCAAGTTTCGGAACTTGGGTACTTGATACAGGTTGTGGTTCTCATCTGTGTAATCATTTGCAGGGCCTAAGAAACATCACACCTCTCGCAAAGGATGATGTGGACCTGCGAGTGGGGAATGGAGCAAGAGTTGCTGCAGTTTCAGTGGGAACATATGTAATCCAACTCCCGAGTGGTTTTGAGTTATATTTATATAACTGTTGCTATGTACCCAGTTTATCTAAGAACATTATTTATGTTTCCGTACTAGATAAAGACGGTTTTTCATTTTCAATAAAAGACAATAGCTGTATTTTCTCTTTTAATGAAATGATTTATGGCAAAGCAGTTTCCATGAATGGAATTTATATCTTAGATCAAACCACAAGACATATTGCATGTGAATAATAAGAAATTAAAGGTTGGTGACAAAGATCAAACTTATCTATGGCACTGCCGTATGGGACACATAAATGAGAAACGTGTAAAGAAGCTCATTGACAATGGGACTATCTCCCCATTTGATTACGAATCATTTGGCACGTGTGAATCATGTCTTATCGGTAAAATGACTCGAATTTCCTTCAAAGGTGTTGGAATGCGCGCTAGTGACCTATTAGGACTCATACATACTGATGTATGTGGACCTATGTCAATAAACGCAAGAGACGGCTATAGATATTTTATCACTTTCACGGATGATTTGAGTAGATACGGATATGTCTACTTAATGAAGCATAAAAGTGAGTCCTTTGAAAAGTTCAAGGAATACCAGAATAAGGTTGAAAACCAACTGGGAAGAAAGATTAAAGCACTTCGTTCAGATCGTGGTGGCGAATATCTTTCAAATGAGTTTGATCAACACCTTAAAAACTGTGGTGTAGTATTACAGTTAACTCCACCTGGAACACCTCAATTAAATGGTGTGTCCGAACGGAGAAATCGAACATTACTTGATATGGTTCGATCCATGATGAGTCACACGGTAGTACCTGATTCATTATGGGGTTATGCTCTTTTGTCAGCTGCTCTTATACTTAACCGAAGTCCGTCTAAAGCTGTAGACAAGACTCCATATGAGTTATGGAAGGGAACGGTCCCTAACTTGTCCTTTATTCGGGTTTGGGGCTGCGAGGCTTATGTCAAGTGGAGACACGAGGATAAGCTCGGCCCGCGATCGGTCAAGACATACTTTATTGGTTATCCAAAAGGAATGTTTGGTCATTACTTCTATTCGCCTACCGAACAACGAGTTTTTGTTGCGGCTAGTGCGAAGTTCTTAGAGAAAGAGTTTCTCGAGAATAAGTCAAGTAATAGAACCTTCGATCTGTCGGAGATTCAAGAACCAACAACCGAGCAACCAATGGAGGAAGAGGTTCCTTCAACTTCTGCTACGGTTAACATCCCTATGGAACCTAGGAGGTCGGTAGAGTCTCCATTCCTCCAGACAGATACATTGGTATGGTCGAGGAGAATGAGAGAGATGATGTTTTACTCCTAGAGAGTAACGAACCCGCTACCTATAAAGGTGCCATGACCTGTTCCGACTCTAAGCTATGGCTTGAAGCCATGCAATCCGAGATGGACTCCATGTATGAGAATGACGTATGGGATCTTGTTGATTTGCCTGATAAGGTACGGCCTCTTCAGTGCAAATGGCTTTATAAGATAAAGCATTCCGTAGAAGGACAACCAGACACCTATAAGGCACGACTAGTGGCAAAATGTTTCACTCAAGTGCAAGGATTGCATTATGATGAAATGTTTGCACCCGTAGTTATGCTGCGTTCCATTCGGATAATCTTAGCGATTGCCGCTTTTCATGACTATGAAATTTGGCAGATGGATGTGAAAACCGCCTTCTTAAACGGTTATTTGGAGGAGGAATTGTACATGGTACAACCCGAAGGTTTCATTGATCCTAAAAATCCTAAGAAAGTTTGCAGGCTTAAGCGTTCCATTTATGGACTTAAGCAAGCTTCTCGGAGTTGGAATCATCGTTTCGACCAGGTGATAAAAGAGAATGGTTTCACTCGATCGGTCGAGGAACCATGCTTGTATGTCAAGTCGAGTGGGAGTAAGATTGTCTTCTTGATATTGTATGTCGATGACATACTCTTGATTGGGAATGACATTCCTCTCTTATCTTCGGTAAAAGTATGGTTAAAGAACCATTTCAGATGAAAGATCTGGGTGAGGCACAACGCATATTGGGGATCCGTATCTATAGAGATAGATCACGACGGATGTTATCACTCAGTCCTTATGCATCAGCTATAGGATCGATCATGTATGCCATGATATGCACACGTCCGGACGTGGCATATGCATTGAGTATGACGAGTCGGTACCAAGGCAATCCAGGTGAAACACACTGGATGGCTGTCAAAAACATCCTTAAGTACTTACGAAGGACTAAGGATTGGGTATTGACTTATGGAGGAGACACTGAGCTATGCGCAATCGGTTACGCAAATGCTAGCTTCCAATCAGATCGAGATGACTCGAAATCTCAGTCTGGATTCGTCTTTACTCTTAATGGCGCTGCGGTCAGTTGGAAAAGCTCCAAACAGAGTGTTATAGCAGATTCTACAACTGAGTCCGAGTACTATGCCGTTTCAGAAGTTGCAAAGTAAGCTATATGGATGCGTCAGTTCTTACAAGGACTAACCGTAGTTCTTAGTTCGAATGACCCTATCACCATCTATTGTGATAATAGAGGTGCCATCTTCCAGGCTAAGGAGCCTAAGTCCAGCAACAAGTCTAGACATGTACTTCGAAGGCTCACATGATCCGAGATTACGTGGAGCAAAAGGAGATAGTGTTGGAGTAGGTGTCCTCCACAATAGTGCGCCACATGATAAATCTTATTAAGGAATATTATTGGGATATATTGACTATATATATGATTAATCAGTTGATTAACGTAAATCAATAACGGTTGGCTAACTAGAGTTTGATATTATTGTCGTATGACGGCGGTGATCAACTGATCCCTTTCGGTCACACCTAAAGGATGAAATCCAAATAGTAACTAATTATTTGTATACGATACAGTTAATTAGTACATTACATATATTCGATATGTACGAGAGTTAATGGTTAGAAATTGAGTTAAGAACTCAAATTCGATTAAGTTTATTTTTCAATTATGCGATAATTGACTAATAAATTTATATCTTATTTTAATACGATTAAATAAGATTTAACTTAGTAATTAATCGTTAAATTACTAAATTAGTTGAGGTTTTGAGATAGAGGTAATTAGTTAATTATATTTACAAGGAGTTGTAAAATAAATTAACTAAGCATTGTGGGACCAATTATATATTGATATAATGGTAAAATATTACTTAGAATGTTAAGTACATATTATTTATTTAATTGAGTCATATAATTGTTGTATGATCAAATTAACACTTAATTATACATGATAATTAAGCATATGATCAATAAGTATTTGTGAGACAAATATCAAAAATCAATATGGATCAAACTAGGCCATAATGGCCAGTTATATTGTAGTTACATGGTGACGATTGTTGTTCTTGTTAACACTCTTTAGTTACCAATTGAAAGTGACATAACAAGTAGGATACAATCATCACTTATACTACAACACTCCACCCTAATGCATGTGATTAAAATAAGCAAAATGAGAGCCTTGTGATGCTCATATGGACCGGCCATATTGCCTATAAAAGGGCAATATGGTTGATCATTTTATTTGTTAATTCATGCTTGTTTTCCTTACTTCTCTCAAAACTCATCTTCTCTCTAAAAAACTCTCAAAAACTAATATTTACTAAGTATTACTAGTGTAGTAATATAGTCATAATATTAGTAGTATAATATCTATCTTATTATCTAGTTAATAATAAGGGTAGATTATTTGGGTTCATCTTGGTGCAACTTGAGGGAGGTCTTCTAGTTTGGAGATTTCTTGTTCATCCATATTATTAGCTCAAGAACAACAAGAAGGAGTTCTTGTTGTGCCCATATTATTTTCATATCAATGTGAGGAAATTTCTTCTTTTATATAAATGTCTTTATATTTGCATGCATGTTACATAGATCATTAAATACTAAATTAACAAGTAATTTAGCAACTAATTAGAAGAGTCTAATTAAGGTCTATGGACTTTCAGATAGTGATTGACAAGATTGCTTCGGATGACAACATCGCAGACCCTCTCACTAAACCGTTAAAATATGATAAGCATGAAGGGCACGTTATTTCCATGGGAATTAAACGTGTTCCTGAGTTGTAGTAGCTGTTTTATGTGGATTAGATAAATGTATCTTTTTCATGCACTATTTATAACATCATCATATTGTTTCATATTTTGTTTTTCATGTGGATTGTACGACAACATTGAACGCCATAAAGTGAACTGAATTACATTATAATTGTTTTGGTTTGTAATCGCCTACATGAGCTGATAACATTGGCAATTATACTGTGAAGTTGATTGATGGTGGGTTCAACGAGCCATAAGTCAAATGGTTGACTGATCGATCACAGATACGAGTTATAAAGATACCTTGTAGGACATCGTGACAACGTTATGGAGTCCTAATTGTTTCAGAACATTCGGTGCCAGGTCGTGGATAGGACGTCCATAGTGTTCCTAAGAGTCGATTCTTTTGACTATCGACTGTCTCTTGAGATTAAGGCAGTTTTTGGGTGACTTTGGTTTCTTTCTCATGGTCGACCGTAACAGGAGGCTAAGTAGATTTTTACTGGGTCATTTCATACTGTGCTTGTATCTGCAGGATTCGAGTTGAGAAAAATATCCAACCTTTATCAGGTTTTGTTATTTCTCAGAGCCACTCGAGGTGTTGTAACTGAAATGCATGGCCATGCTCGAATAATGATTCGTTTACCAGTTAAGTTACTCTCTAGTCGGGAAAACCACTCTTGATACTGATCGCTTGTAAAATGCGACCTTTGTAAATACGAACTTTGCAAAGTGTTTTACATTGAGTGGGAGAAATTTATAGATATGAGAATCGGGTTATCGCACATACACATGTAAGGACAAGTGGAAGATTGTTGGAGCTAGTGTCTTCCACTGTTAATGTGATAACATAAATAAATCTCTTACAGGTTCACAAGGTATACTTAGTAATCTTATCAGTAGATTAACGTTTATCGATAACGGTTGGCTTGCTAGGAGTTTGACGTTATTGTTATTTTAATGGCGGTGATCAACTGGTCCCTAAAAGTCACACCTAAAGGATGTGTCTGAGAGATGTGATTATATGAACAATATAATCATATTGATGCCTTATTATATGACTAAAAGGTTAGTCGATGTATATAACTAAAAGGTTAAACAATGTAATGATGATACGATTATTTAATAACGATTAAATAATATTAGTTGAGACGAATTAAATGTAATTCTTAATTGAATATAAACCGTTATATTTAATCAATGTATATAATCTAAGCTTAAACGAATTAAAATGTTAATTCGTAATTAAACATAATATGTTATATTTAATTAGCAAATTATAAATATACGGATATTTATAGTTGACGTATATATTATATTACATGCTAATATAACCGAAAAAGGAAAGAAAAAAATAGTCTTTTTCTTCTCCTAATTTTCGGTTAATAAGAGTTAAATAAAAGAAAATATCTTCTATTATTCTTTTTTTGTAACTAGGTCAAAAACCCTAATAACAAGAGGAGTAAAAAGAGGAGAGACTCCTCCTTCTACTCACTAGTGGTTCGGCCGAAACAGAGCAAGGGAACAACAAGAAAAATTCTGATTTTTCTCTCTAATTCTCTCTATCATTCATCATCACACAAAAGAAAAATTAGCAGTAACTTTTCTTTAAAATTCTAGCACAAGCAAGGCATATCTCGGAGCATCTTGGGTGCAACAATTAGGAGAATATCGATTTCGATATTGTTCATAGGCCAAATTTGCTAGGACCAAAGGTTAATTCTAAATTCCTATAATTTTATATTATGCAATTCATTTATGACTCGTAATTCATATACTATAGTTTCGTTATAATCCGTAAATTAAAGACGAAATATACCGATATTTCTCACAATACTCACCTTGAGTTATAATCATAGTTGATTATACGAGTGGGTTGATAATTTTTGTAATCCGGAGAAAGGTACTAAAGATTATTAATCGAGAATAGTGGACGTAGGTTTCGACTTGTGAAACTGAACCACTTCAAAATCGCGTGTGTGTGTGTCTCTCTCTCTCTCTCTCTCTCTTTTTCGTTATTTCCTTATTTGCACTTACTTTGATTAATTAATTAGTTGATTTGAATCTATAGAATCAAATAATTAATTACATATCATATAAATCGAAAAAGTGGGGCTAGTTTTTAATACTCAATTCACCCCGCCTGTTTCGTATTCGATCGATAGGCTCTACAATTGGTATCAGAGCCTCGTGCTCTTGATTGCCTTACAGCAAGGAGTCTGATCCGTTTTTATCGTTTTATTTATTTATTTTCCGTTACATTTAATTTTATTTTAATGGATTCCAAACACTTAAGTGTCCCGTATTCAATGGAAAGAGCTATAGGTTATGGAAAAATATGATGACCCATTACATAAAGGGTAACGACTGGGAGTGCTGGCTAATCATTAAGAATGGCCCTAATAAGATCATGCTTGGATCTATTACTGGCACTTCCACCGAAAAGAAAGAAGATGACTATGTTGAGGCAGATTATAAGAAAGCTGAGAAAAATTCAAAAGCTATCAGTCTGTTGCAAAACGGCATGATTTCTACTGAGTTTGACCATTTCTCATCTATTTCAACTGTCAAGGAAATATGGGATGGTCTAGAGTTAGCCTATGAGGGAACAACTGTTGTCAAAAAGCAACGTATTGCATTGTTAATGCGAAAATACGAATTGTTCTCTATGGAGCAAAATGAATCGCTTGATAGCACGTCCACTCGCTTCTCTAGTATCATCAATGAATTGAAAAATTTTGGAAAAACTTTTGACTCCGAGGAAATTGCTAGAAAGATCCTTAGAAGTCTATCTAGACGATGGAGACCTAAGGTGACGGTAATTGAGGAATGTAAAGATCTATCTAACCTATCTTATCAAGAGCTACTCGAAACCCTAATGGCTCACGAGATTACTCTTGATGAGGATGAGGCAAACGATAGCAATAGTAAGAAAGTGGCTTTACAAGCTGAGTCTAGTGAAAAACAAGATTCGGATCTTGAAGATGAAACAATGTTATTTGCTAGGCGTTTTAAGAAAAAATTCTTTAATCAAAAACAAGGAAAAACGTTTAACAATAACACTACCAAATCTTATAAAAAGCCAATCGAGTCAAAATGATCTCTCTCAAGTCGTGGTTGCTTCAAGTGTGGGGATAATGATCATATAATTAAGGAATGCCCTACCTGAAAAAAACCATAGACAAAAATCAACGAGACAAAACCAAGAAGGAATTCAAGCAAGTCATGATGGCTTATTGCTGGGGAGATCTCGACACAGATGACGACGAGTCAGAGGAAGAAGAAGTTGCCAACCTATGTCTGAGCAACGTCAGTCTTGACTTAATTTCTGACAGTGACTGATAAGGGTAAAGTCGCGTCACCTTAATCAAAGTAATTCTAATTCAATACTAATTAATAGTCAGCGGTAAGTAAGGTATCGAATCCACAGGGAGGCGGTAGTATTCTAATCTGTTAAACTAGGTTCCTCTCTTAAGTAACAATTTCCGGGTTTTTGATTTGTGTTCTAAACTAATAGCAAACAATAACAATAAAAGGTTGAAAACAATAAGATTAAAAGTCTAGGGTCTAGAATTCCTGATAGACAGCAGAGTGGTTTTGCTTTGCAGTTTAATAGTGCTCTGGGGAAAGAGTCTGCACTGGTGGATAGAGGTGGTGAGGATGATAATCCTCCATCTCATCATGACAAGAATTGGTGTATGGAACATTAGGGGCCTGAATAATGAGATTAAACAGAAATATATTAAGTGGTATCTTCATTAGATGGGTGTTGAGATATTTAGGCTCCTTGAGACAAGAGTGAAATCCTTGTCTCTAAATAAAGTAGCAGGTAATGTCTGTTGTGGTTGGTCTTATGTTACTAATTATAATCATCATGATGGTGGGAGAATTTGGGTGTTATGGAAGAATCAGGTGGTTAAGGTAGATGTTATGGAGATGACTTCTCAGCTGATCCATCTCAAGGTACAGCAAGGGAGTAGTAATATAACTTACTATGTTACTTTTGTCTATGGGTTGAATAGAATTGAGGATAGAATTCCTCTTTGGAATGATCTCATGAGAATAAATACTGTGGAACCTTGGATCATTCTAGGGGATATCAATAATGTTCTGCATGCTAGTGAGAAGATTGCCTTGCCTGTCAAGGACTCAGAGACATTGCCTTTTCAAAATGCTATAAATAACTGTGATCTGAGTGACATAAAGACCTTGGGGGCTTTCTTTACCTGGAACAACAAGCAACCAAGTGGCACTAGAGTTTTTAGTAGAATTGATAGAGTTTTGATTAATGATGGCTGGATCAATTTTAGACCTAATGCCTATGCTTTCTATGGGCCTGAAGGAGATTTTGATCCCTGTCCATGCCTGATTGAGGAAGGTGGTATGATTCCTGGTGGTAAGAAACCTTTTAAATTTGTTAACATGTGGAGTAAGGTTAAGGAGTACCAGGAGGTTGTGAGAGCAGGGTGGGCTAAGCAGAGTATAGGATCCCCTATGTTTAGAGTGGTCTATAAACTTAAGCAACTTAAACCTCTACTGAAGAATTTGAATAAGGACCTTTTCTCAGATATTGAGAGGAATGCTGAAGTGGCTTATATCATGCTTCTGGACTGTAAGAGAGAGCTCCAACAAGATCCTACTAATTATACTCTCATGGATAAAAAATATCAAGTCAGGACTAGTTATAAGGTTCTTGCAGAGGCAAAGGAGGACTTCTTAAGACAAAAAGCTAAATGTCAGTGGGCAAAGGATGGTGACACTAATTCTGCCATGTTTCATAAAGTCATCAAGCAAAGGCAGATTCAGAACAAAGTCTTTAGAATTGAAGTAATGCAGGGGGATATTTTTGATAAACTTGAAGAAATTCAAAAGGCTTTTGGGGATTATTATCAGACACTTCTGGGATCTTGCTCTGAAACTTCTGATTTCTTTCCACATATTATGAGGACAGGTCCTAGAGTAGGGCATGAGGATTGGGAGGCTTTGTGTAGTATTACTAATGATGCTGAAATCAAGAAAATTGTGGACTCAATTCCTGATGATAAGAGTCCTGGCCCGGATGGTTATACTAGTTGCTTCTTCAAGACTAGTTGGGGGATCATTCGTGAGGATGTTTTTAAGGCAATCCAGGATTTCTTCAGAACAGGTAAAATGCTTAAGCAAATAAATACTACCAATGTGGTGTTGATTCCTAAAAAGGAAAACCCTATTAGTGTTAAGGACTTCAGACCCATAGCTTGTTGTAATACTTTATATAAAATTATCTCCAAATTGTTATGTGAGAGACTCTCTAAGGTGCTTCCTAAAGTTGTCAATCCTTCCCAATCTGCATTTTTAAAAGGAAGAAGCATTATGGGTAATATTCTTATAAGCCAAGACCTGGTCATGCTTTATATTAGGGCCAATCCATCTCGTAGGTGTTTGATAAAGGTGGATTTGAGGAAGGCCTATGATTTCATTGATTGCGTCTTTGTAAAGAATATCCTTCAGAACATGAACTTTCCTGACAGCTTCTTGAAGATTATTATGCAATGTATCACTACCACCTCCTATTCCATTGTTCTTAACGGTACCTCATATGGTTTTTTCCAGGGGAAGAGAGGTTTGAGACAGGGTGATCCCCTATCTCCACTTCTCTTTACTCTTTGTATGGAATATTTGAGCAGATTATTAAGTATGATTGGTGAGCTTCCTGGGTTTAAATTTCATCATTTATGTAAAGGCCTTAACCTTAATCACTTAATGTTTGCTGATGATCTCCTCATTTTTTGTAAGGGTGATATTAAATCTATTTTCATGATTGTTGAGGGGTTTAATGTGTTCTCTAAGGCTTCAGGACTTCCGATTAATAATGAGAAATCTTATCTGATCATCAAGGGGGTTGACAGGGAGACTGAGGACTTCATTATAACTCATACTGGTTTTGCTAAGGGAAGTCTACCTTTCAAATACCTTGGAATTAACATCTCTCATAAGAGGCTGACTAAGACTGATTGTAAATTGTTGGTTGAAAGGATGTCTGCTAGGATAAAAGGATGGAACAGGAGGAAAATTTCTTACATAGGGATACTAACTTTGGTTAAATCAGTCCTCAGTACCATTCACAATTATTGGGCACATATTTTCATCTTACCTGTGGGAGTCCTTGATACTCTTAATGCTCTATGCAGGAATTTTCTGTGGGAAGGGGAGGACACCTATTCAAAGGCTCCTCTTGTTACTTGGAGTGTCTTATGCAATAGTAAAAAGGAAGGGGGACTAGGCATCTATGATAGTACCATATGGAATATTGCTGCTGTTGGGAAGTTAGCCTGGTGGATCATGCTCAAGAAAGACCACCTTTGGATTAAGTGGATAGACAAGATTTATTTAAAAGGTAGGAACTGGCTCTCATATATTCCTAGTAGCTCAAGTTCTTGGGCTTGGAGGAAGATCTGTGGAGTCAAGGATGCTCTTAAGGAGGGGTTCAAAACAGGGGAGTGGCAGGAGGAGGATGGGTATTCCATTCTAAAAGGCTACAAATGGTTGTCTGAGTCTGATAATACTAAGGTGGATTGGTACTGCATCACTTGGAGTAGATTGAATACTCCTAAGCACAGCTTCATTTATTGGTTAGCTATCAGAGGTAGACTGCTTACCTTAGATAGACTGCAAAGAAGAGGATATGCAGGAAATCTCAGTTGCTTCTTGTGTGGTTACACTGTTGAAGATCATCAACACTTAGGGGTCGTTTGGTTCAAGCGGGTGGAATGGAATGGATTAGAATCTCATACCATAGAGGGATGGATTGAGATTCCCATACCACTCTAAACTTGTTTGGTAGGTTTATTTTTTATACTAGAAGGTAATGGAGTTGGAAACTTGGGGTGAAACTTAGGTATGGAATTCTAGGGGGTTGGAATGGAGTTAGAATCCATCAAGTATCTAACTCCATTCCAAAACAAGCCAACCAAACACTAGATTTTCCCAACTCTATTCCAATCCATTCCAAACCCCTCAACCAAACACCCCCTTATTTCAGGATTGCTGCTTTGCCAAGAGATGTTTTGAGTGCTTAGATGATTGGCTTCAAATCAGGTACAATGATGGTCACACTCCTACTGTGCTGATCAGGATGAGGATGAGGACTGGTTTCATTAGGAAGGTGTACTGATCGCTGATAGTTGCTGTCTATTACAACATCTAGATTTCCAGAAACAAGTGCAGGCTGGAAGCTTATGTGCATAGGCCTGAAAAGATAATCCAGGGAGTTCGTGATCAAGCAAGGATGAGACTAATGCAGTTAGAGCTTGGAAGTATTAAGCATGAAGAGTATCTTTGGTGTAGGAATAGGAATTTAATGTAATTGAAGGTCTTAAATTGTGTTGTTTTATATGTTTTATCATTTTGACCTTCTTTGTAAAAGGATTTGTGATTTGAGTGGCCAAGTGCCTTATTAATCAAAGCTTACATTTGCACACAAAAAAAAGTCTAGGGTCTCAGGTTCATTAGGATTATTATTCAGGGATAAGGGTGTAATCAACTATCATGCAATAAAGTTATCTAAGGTCACAAGATCGGTCGATTCAATTATGCCCTTTAGATCTACAATTCAACATGCGATCGCTATCATTAAACGAGTTCTATTCAATTATCGCAGCCTATCTTAGTCTTAACCCGGTCGGTGTTAATCCTAATTTGCGAGACTAATTAATTAATCCTGGCCAGTAATTAAACAACTAGATTTAAAACGATAATCAAACGATAACCATGCAATTGCAATTCAATTAATTAGTCTATCCCTTCTAAAAATCTTAGATCTCCTTTCAACCCTAGATAACAATTTAGCTACTCATAAAGATATTAATAACAACGATGATAAATAAAGTAAACATGATTAACAATAATGAAAGGAGTAACAAAGAATACTTAGAGAACTAGAAAGTAACTAATTGAATAATAAAGGAAGATTAAAGAATACCGATTACAAGGTTGAACTAAAAACAATCGTCTTGGGGAATCAATCCAGTAGCAAAGCAAACAAAAGTTGAGTTTCTAATATAAAAGCATACCTAATTATGAAAGACGAGTTTTCCTTTTATAATAAAATCTAACTAACTAGGTTAAACTAATTTAGGAAATCCGTAAAATACTAGGCTGCTCGATCTAGCAAGGATGTATCTGCTCGATCGAGCATGACATCAGGACGACTCGATCGAGCAAAGTGATGCTGCTCGATCGAGCATCCTTCATTTGGCTCGTGTCTTGGTTTTTCTTCATGTTTCTCCACCGCTCTCGATTCCTGTGCCTAACCTTCTACGATCTGACTCCGCCATGCTCCATACTAACTCAGAAAGCTCCAAATGCATCCAATCTGCATTAAAATCTAGTAGAAGCTGCAGAATCGATATTCTAGCTAAAATAGCATAGAAACAAGCAAGGAAAGACAATAAATCGAGTTATATGTATCTAAGCGAAGCTTAAAATATGTAAATAAATAGTGATCATCAAACTCCCCCAAACCAATCATTTGCTTGTCCCTAAGCAAAACACTCAGCACTATACAAGGACAAACATACAAATGGTGAATGAAAGACTCAAAGCTAATGTAAATGCACATACAAATCCCAAGTTATCCATATCTATAACAAACTAATGACCAAGTTGTACCAATAAAACAAATTTAAAAGCACGGGAAAGTAGAAAACGCAACTCATATTCCAAGATTTTACATGATACCGTAGTATAGACAAAAACCAAATACCTTTCAATTTTGTAAGGCTCAATTTGTCGGATTCTCGCGGATTCGCTCAAACAATCATAAGTTTATGTAAGGGTGAGTTTTTTAAAGATAAAAAGAAATATAAACACTCACTCAACTTATGAAACATGCATGCATTCTAATGTGATAGTAATTTCCCCAACTAATACGCATTTGCTATAAAACCAAAGTACATGAATCAAGACAATAAGGGAGGCTAATGGGCGAAGGTATAGAAGTGGATTGTGCTCAGGCACGTATGGAAATGTGAGGCTAAGACCGGTAGTCGCAGCGACACTTACCAAAGCAATTCTACAAGACTAGCACAAACCAATACCCGACTAGAGAAATCATCTTAAACTTTGACAACAGAAGAGAGATATCGATATTGCTCTCTAAAAATGCATTAAACTCTAGCATATTCCCTTTCATTATCCCTTGAACAATTTAATGAAGCAACATATATTTTTTCTTTGTTCCTTTTTTTTTTCTTTTCTTCTTGTTTTTTTTTTTCTTTTTTTTTTCATCATATCTTTTGCTTCATAACATTTCTCAACAAAGGGAATAAATGACACAATTGCCAACATACTTGCTACACCCATTTGATATTCTCATTTTCTTTTTAGAAATCCCGACCCAACCATAATAGACAAGTAGACAAGAGAGAGCATGCAACTGCGACTGTCCCGATAAGGTAGGCAAATTCTAGGAATGTAGCTATTAGATGGGTTATAAAATAGGCTAAAAATGTTCAAATGGGCTAAACAAAAGGTAATGTAAGGCTTATTTGAACGGTACGAACCGCCTTTCCTCATGTACTTATCAAATGAACGCGTATAGTATCAAGAAACTAATGTCACATTTATGCAATTTGATGTTACATATTCCACAAGGAGTACCACACTCAAGCCTAAAGACAATGAGACCAGTTTATTGATGTTCCTGGCCTAGAAAGCTCTATAGACCTCAGAATTTTAAGTGGTTTACCAACTAAAATTGGCCAAATCTAATTAGCATAAGGTATGTCAAAAACGGTCAAGACTTGTTCTATGAGCTTTGTTTTCAAAAGTAGTAAGTCAAAACAATGTACATGGACAACTTATTTGGGATTCAAATGCAGAAACAATGCAAATTATCATCATTGTTATTCAACTTCACCAAGACTCAACCTAATAAAATAAAAAACATGTTTTTGGATTTTGTAAATTTTTTAATTTTTATGGTTTTTTATTTTATTTTTTATTTCTTTCACACAACGGAAATAAACACACAACAGAAATAAAGACTCTCCCCCAAACCTAAATGTCACAGTGTCCTCAGTGTGACGCTAACAGCACAGCAATCACACAACAACCAACATCAGCAACCTAAAGGACACAACTAACAAAGGGGAATGAGAAATAACTGAAAGAAAGCAAATACAATAAAAGAAAGTACAAGGATAGATAATACCATCTTTATAAACATAGCCTCCCCCAAACCAGCTGCAAAATGGGGGGCGTAGTGACCAGCTGTCGCTACTGCTCATCATCACCATCATCATCATCATCATCTCGCTGAGCAGCACCAGAAGAAGAGGCCCTAAATGGCCCACCAAACCCACTAACCGGAGCATCCGGTCGGATAGAAGTATACCACGAACGACCCAGACAACCATAGTCGTGACTAAACTCCTGGGAAAACTGCTGACGAGTCACCCCATAATTATCGAACATACCACTGTCGTCACCCGGACCTCGGTAGTAGCTCGACGGAGTCCAACCAGCAGTAGCATTAAGATCCGTCCGCATAAAGTTCTCCTAAAGCCCCCTCATCACCAAGTCATTAATAATGCCTTGGTGAATCCTAATCTCCCTCTCCAAGGCCGGATCATAGGTATAGGAAGGTGAAGGGTAAGCGTACGGAGTCGGGGTCGGTGTAAAGTGGCCGGGGAGTCGGGGTGTGAGTAAAAGATGCAGGGGTGATCCGCCGACGAAGTCGACGGGTCTCAGCCAAGGTGAAAATCAGCTCGGGTGGTACCACATAAGAACGAGGGGGAGGGGTAGGTTCAGTCTCACGATCATAGGCAGACAACCGCTCCGTAGAAGGTAGACTGTTATCGGTGTCAGGAAGAGCTATCCACTGGGACCCCCGTACTCGCCACTGAAATTGAGCGTTACCTAACCCATTAATCCAGCATAAGGTGTGGCGCAAGTACTCCTCGTAAACCCTAGGAGCATGTACCTCGGTTAAGGGTGTGTATCGACGGTCTCCCCCAAACCCAGCAAGTCGCCTAGCCAATCTAGTGACCAAAGCACCACAATCCAAGAAATGTTGGGTAGAGGAATTGACTCTCCAAAACGCATAACACACCAAACCAACCGGGTTAAACTAAAAAAAATTCTCATGTTGGGGGTTGAGGGTGGATGCAAGCAATAAAACTTCATGAGAATTCAATTTACTAAGGTCCTTCCTAGCAAACAGAATAAGGCTAAAGAAACGCAGAAACAACCTTAAACAAGGATGTTGCACATCATTGCTAGCCATTGCGTTGACACGCAGGTTAGGAAGACCAGTAAATAGAGAAAAATATTCAACGGCTTGAAAACCAGAAGGAATAACAATAAAATCAGCATCATCACTACCACGAGAAAGACCCAAATAACCCGCTAACTCATCATAAGACAACTCAAAATCCCTATTAAGCAACCGAAAAGACACACTCGTATTTACTTCGTCCCAAGCGAAGGAACTAAAGAATTCAAGTGTCAATGGTCGGTAAGAAAGTTCATTCAGGGAGTATAACCTACCAAACCCAATTCGGTCAAACATAGAATAAATTGCATCACCCAAACTGAGGGCATCAAGAATGGTGGGGCACACACATCGGGTAGGGTCCATAGGACGACCCATAAGCATTTGAAATTGATCATGTTGGTATTGTGTGCTAAAAACGATCCATGGGTAAGTTGGGTTACTAGGAATTGTTTCTATGTGAGGTTGTCGGATGAGACGGGGTTCCCTACGTCGCTTACTACTTTCTACTTGTCTAGACAAGACGAATTGAAGTAAATAAAGCACACAAAAACCACAATATGCTCACAAAGACGGATCTACCAAACCCCGGGTTGAAATAATCAAATTTGGGTCTAAAAGACAAGTAAGACGGAGCACTTAGCAATGTAAGAGTGATTATTTACTAAAGAACAAAGAAAGGAAGCAACAAACAACAATTGAAAGCACAAAATCAAAGAATGAGAGACAAACCCTAGATTCAAGTTTGGGGCAAAATTAGGGAGAAAGAACACCAATTTCTTCAAAAATTGCACTTAAAACAAGTAAGATGATGTTTGTTGATGATAATAATATGATGAAGTGATGATTGTAGAGTGTTTGAATGAGTTAATTGAGAGAATATGGGTGAGAAAGAGAAGAGTTTATTCGAAATAATGAAGAAGAATGAAAAAAATTTGGGGAAAAACCTGTTTAAAGCAGCGGAACCGGTCGGACCGGACCAACTCGATCAAACAAGTCAGGTCTGCTCGATCGAGCAACCTAGAAAAGTCAGATTTTTGAGTTATGCTTGAGTCTCGGATGACAGGGTCCATGTCTAACTCGATCAAAGCACCATGACCTTGCTCGATCGAGCAACCCAAAAGCATGGGCAGATAGAACCCCGCATTACAAACGATCGAGCAACCCAAAAGGATGACAGGGGCAGATAGATCCCCGCATTACAAACGTTACACATCGTTAGTTTCTCAAGATTTGATCTTGAGTCTCGGACTTTACTCATCTGTAAACACAAACGAGGCATCCTTATGGAGAAGCTTAGTCAATGGTTGAGCAATTTTTGAAAAATCCTTAATAAAACGGCGATAGAACCCCGCATGACCAAGGAAACTTCTAACACTTTTAACATTCACCAGGTACGGTAATTGCTCAACCACTTCTACTTTAGCTTTATCCACTTGGATGCCTCGTCCAGACACCAAATGACCAAGTACCACCCCTTCAGTTACCATGAAGTGGCACTTTTCCCAGTTTAAAACAAGATTACTTTTCTCACAACGTTGTAAGACCTTTGTCAGATTAGCTAAACAACTATCAAAATCGGTCCCATAAACACTGAAGTCATCCATAAATACCTCCATAATAGATTCGATATAATCAGAAAAAATAGCCATCATACAACGTTGAAAGGTGGCGAGGGCATTACATAATCCAAAAGGCATTCTTCATTAAGCAAAGACACCCTAAGGGCATGTGAAGGTAGTCTTTTCCTGATCGTCAGGATGAATGGGGATCTGAAAGAACCCCGAGTAGGCGTCTAGATAGCAAAAATATTTATGACACGCTAGACGCTATAACATTTGGTCAATATAGGGAAGAGGGAAGTGGTCTTTCCTAGTGGCTACATTAAGCTTCCTATAATCAATACACATCGTCCACCCTGTCACTAATCTAGTAGATATGAGCTCGTTTTCCTCATTAGTGACGACCGTAGTCCCTCCCTTCTTAAGGACTACTTGAACAGGACTGACCCACTTTGAGTCAGAAATAGAATATATGATCCTTGCATTTAACAATTTCTGCACCTGTTTTCTAACTACCTCTTGCATAGTCGGGTTCAAACGACGTTGACCATGCTGACAAGGTTTATGGGCTTCTTCTAAGTGGATACGGTGCATACAAAAGTCAGGACTAATACCTTGTAAATCGCCAATGCTATGACCTATAGCCTTCTTGTGTCTTTTTAAAACTACCAACAAATCAGTGAGTTGGCTTTCAGATAGGTTAGCACTGACAATTACAGGATTCATCTCATGGGAATCAAGAAAAACATACTTAAGATGAGAGGGGAGGGGTTTAAGTTCAGGTTTCTTTACCTCGGTAACCTTAGGGGGGTTACCTAAGCTATACACCTTTTGTAAGTTGCATTCCTCTCCTGTCAGCAATTTTTCTATCTCAACTACTTCTTTACTCCGTGAGCTTCCAGCTTCAGCAGTGCTGGAAATTAAGGCGATCTCCAGAGGATCCCTATTCAAATACAAAGAAAGACAGTCATTAACAGTCAAATCCACAATATCGACCCTATGACATGTCTCTTCTAGCATGGGGTGTTTCATCGCATTATCTAAGTTGAAAGTGATAGTGTCATCCCCCACTGTTAGTGTAAGTCTCCCATTCTTCACATCTATAACCGCCATCGCAGTATGGAGGAATGGTCACCCTAAGATGATAGGAATTTAGGTGTCCTCAGCCATATCTAAGACAACGAAGTCAACTGATATGAAAAATTTTCCCTACTCTAACCGGTACGTTTTCTAAAATACCCAAAGGGTGTTTAATAGAACGGTCGGCCATTTGTAAGGTCATGGTTGTAACATTAAGTGGACCCATATTTAACTGTTTACATATAGAAAATGGCATTACACTTACACTAGCCCCTAAATCACAAAAGGGTTTTATCAATAGCTAAGCATCCTATATTACAAGGAATAGAAAAACTCCCTGGATCCTTTAGCTTAGATGGTGATCGAGATTGTAACACAGCACTGCATTCCTCAGTAAATGCAACCGTCTCCACTTCATTAAAGGATCGCTTCCTCGTCAATATGTCCTTCATAAGTTTTGCATAAGCCGGCACTTGAGTGATCAACTCAGTAAAAGGTACACTAACTTGCAAATTCTTGACCACCTCCATAAACCTTCCAAACTGTCTATCGAGCTTGGATTTATGTTGGCGGTGCAGAAAAGGAAGTGTAATGGCGATTGGCTCGGCTTCTTTTGCTTTTGTAGATGAAGTAGAGGACTGGTAGGTCTGATCAAGGGTTGCTCGATCGAGCAAGGGAGTTAATCGATCGAGTTTGTCAAAACAGGAACTTTCAGGAACTTCTCGAGCAGATTTTTCGGATTTTTCCAGGGTTGCTCGATCGCACAAGGAGAGGTTGCTCGATCGAGCATCCTCTTTTTCAAGCAATTTTTCGCTGTTTTCCTAATCTTGACGAGCAACTTCCATACTTTCATCGTTCTCATCCCTTTTCATTTCCGGGCCTTTGTAATGGGTCCCATTCCTCAAAGTAATAGCATTGGCTTGTTCGTGTGAAGGGTGTCCCTGAAGAGGAAGATTACCCGGTTGTTTGTGTGGATTTTGAATTGCCATGTGGAGGGTGTCCCACTATCTTGTTATGTGCGAGCAGTTGGGAGATCTGAGCATCTTGCTTTTGTTGTATCATGAGACTTTGCTGCAACATGGCTTTCAATTCCGCCATATCATTAATTGGAGGTGGTGGAGGTGGAGCTTGTTGAAATTTTTGGCCTCCTTGATTTGGACGGTTATAATTGCCTTGAGAATTGCGATTTTGAGGAATCACGTAAGAAGAACCTTGTTGCTGAGGTGGCGGTGGGGTAGGATTAAGAACATTTTGACTTCGGTAGGAGAAATTTGGATGCTCTCTCGTCCTTTCATTATAAAAGTTAGAGTACGGTGTACCTTGTTTAAAGGATTGAAAAGCAAGTACTTATTCAACCGTACTCATACACTCTACTGCAGTATGCCCCATGGTACCACATCTTTCACAGGTTGGCTCTTGTTGAACCATGACATGGACCGTTTGTTTATTTTCCAGAGATTTGGAAGTTTGTAATTCGGCAATTTTAGCAGTTAATGCCTCCAACTTAGCTGCAACGGCATTGTCCGAACCTCCTTGCCTCGCATTACCCCTGGGATTGCCATACTCAGCAGTGTGAGTAGCTATCGTATCAATCAACTTCCAAGCATTAGCATCGGTAGTGTTATTTTGGAATCTTCCATTGGCAGCAGAATCTAGCAATGGTCTGTAATCATCATATAACCCGTTGTAAATCTGGTTGCATAGGAACCCAGTATCAAAACCATGATGTGGAACAGATTTGACAAGTTTCTTGAAGCGAACCCATGCCTCATTAAAGTTCTCAGTGGGAATTTGTTTGAAACTTGTGATTTGACTTCGGATGGCGTTGGTTTTCTGTGGCGGGAAGTATCTTTTATAGAATGCAAGAGCCAAAGAGTTCCAGTCAGTGATGCCAAGTGCATCCATATCTAACTCACCCAACCAATTGTCTGCCTTGTCTCGTAGCGAAAAGGGGAATAATACCAACTTGATTTGATCTTGCGTTACCCCACCCGTTAAAGAAATAGAGCAACAATAATTGGTGAATTTCTTCATATGCTTCGCAGGATCCTTAGTGGGGCTTCCTCCAAACATGTTTTGCTCCACCAAAGAGATATAATATGAACGAATCTCAAAGGTTCCATTACCCGTAGTAGGGAGTTTGAATCCCTTGGGAATAGATGCAATGGTAGGCTCCGAATGGCTGGCTAAAGTAGGCAAGGATGTAGTGGTAGCAGAAATATGTGTATCGTCTTCTAAGGATGGTTTTTCTGCGACAAATTCGGCGTAAACTGTGTCAAGCGTACTCAAGTCTTCCGCTTCTTGAATTTCCTTCCAAAAGTTTCGTCTAACTCGGAGAGTCCTCTCTAGTTCGGAATCGTAGGGTACGAGATCGGACCTGGAACACCTGGGCATAAACGAACACTAAAGAAAAGAATATGAACGGTCTGAAGAAACTTAGGTTCCTTGAGACGAAGAAAAGACAAATTAAGTAGAAACAAACAGAAAACGGTTGCATCCCCGGCAACGGCGCCAAATTTGATAAGGGTAAAGTCGCGTCACATTAATCAAAGGAATCCTAATTCACTACTAACTAATAGTCAGCGGTAAGTAAGGTATCTGATCGGGTTGTCGCGTACCCAAATCAAAGATAAATAACCCAGACTAGGCTAACAACAAATTAATGTAATTAGGGAAGTAAGGGGTCGATCTCGGGGAGACGGGAGATACTTGTGAATAGTTGTGGTTAGAACTCTACCTTGGACGATTGGCAAATGTTTGTCACTAATTACTAAATAATAACGATGCAATAAAGAAAAGAATCTAGGGAAGTATGTTCACACATGTAGATTAACATATTGATGAAATTGGATTTAGGATATGCAAATAATTCATTGTGAGTTCGTAAGAATGATGTGTTCATTACAATCATAGATCAGATGGTCTAGCAGGCTTTTTGTGCGATTTACTAGGTCTTAATCCACTATGTCATGCTTTGTCTATTCAAATCTCGTATGTCTACCTTGGAAAAGAATTCCATACTAGTCAAATGATTTTGGCAAAAAATCGATAACTATCGTTACAATCCAAACATGCATAGACACAACGTTTTAAAGGCACAATTTCTTTTATCCAATTATCATCTTTTAATTAATCTAACATGGGCTATCCTACACCCTAGAAGGGTGACTACTTATGCATGATTAACAATGAAAAGGAAACTAAGATTATAAAACTAAGAATGATAAACATGATAAAGGAAATAATAAAAGAAAATGAAACTATAATGTAAAGACGAGAATAAAGATTACCGAAAAGGAGGAGCAAAGATTGAAATGGAATAAGAACTTGAATAGGAAATGCAAACCCGGAAACTTGAATTCCAATTACAACTAGAACAACTACAATTGAAGAAAAATTAGAACTAGACTAAACTAAACTAGAGAAAACTAAAACTAAACTAAACTAAGAAAGAAAGAAAAACTAATCTAAAGAAAGAAGAGAAGAGATGTTGTGTGAAGAGATTGTGTGAGATGAGATGATATGATATGAGGGGCTAGAGCATCTATTTATAGTATTAGGGTTTCGTGGAGAAGAGGTCGGGCATTAAACACATAGGACAAAAATAGGAAGAAGAAGCCGTCATGCTCGGATCAGCACACTTACCCGATCGGGTATGTGGTCTTCTGGAAGCTCTTGACTAACGTTTCATCTTCCTTTGCTTTGACTTGACTTCCAACATCCCCCTTGACCTCTTGAGTCGGGTTTGTTGATAGGGTTTGATGTAAGGCGATGAATTCTTCCGCCTAAATGATTGATCTTCCGACAACTACGAAACTGTCTTTGCTTCTTCCCTCTTTCGAATTAGTGAACCTTCTTGAAATGCCTTTCACTTGGTCAAGCTTGCTTCTTCAAATCGTCGGGTTCTAGGCAAATGCTCGGGAATATAGAAAAAGGGCGTAGAAACGTCACTTTCCCTATAAAACAGGTTAGAACACAGGAATTCGCCTAGAAGACGATATTAGCTCATAAAGTGGCTTAAGAAAGCACAAATGACATACAAAACCGAGCTAAATTGGGGGTTAAAACCATACAAATATTCACTTATCAAACTCCCCCAAGCTAAACCTTTGCTTGTCCTCAAGCAAACGTAACAAACAATACTAGGACAAGGGTTGCAAGCATTGGCGTACTACACCATCAAGAAACAAATCTCAACATAAAGCTTTGGGAACATAATGAATCATAACCCAAAAACAACGTGGGCAAGAATGATACATAAACATGGCTGAGATTTACATAACGGCGTAGCACAAAGAATTTCACTATAGAATTTCAGCTCTTGCATGATCCTTTGACAAATGGACTCTCACGGCACACTCGAACACTCAATGTATGTAAAAGGTGATTTCTTTATGTGTAAATGTTTTTGAGACACTCACCTATCTACGACTTATGAAAATGTGTCCGCAGTCTAATATGGTAAACAATTCAAAACAGAAGTCAAAGATCACAATGCACATAGAAAAGAAGCCGAAAAGATGAGAAGAAGGCTTTGGGAAATGGGTGAAAGGTGGACAAACAGTTATGAATTATAATCTCATTAGTCTTGTTTTTATAATTATTGTTGGTAGGAAATCCACATAAAAGTAATCTCGTTGAAACTAAAATATTGTTTAATATGTCATATTGTATTTTGCCTAATCATATAATAATCATCATAAAATTCATCATTAGAATCATTACTAATATAATCATGATCACCTTAATCATTTTAGTACTTTTAATTCATAGTTTAATTTCCTACATCTTTTTCCTCTTAATTTATTTAATCATTTAGAATTAATCTATTAGTGTAAGATTATCATTTTGTAGATATAATAAATAAAATTGAAATATTGAAATGATTTGCTAGTTATAATGAATTAAAAGAAGAATCGATACCAATAGAACCATCTAGTTTGTTTCTTCCTTTGGTCGTGTCAAATTCTATAACTTTGTTTAGTGGCCATAAACAATTTTTTGTATTAGTCAATTTCCGTCTTAGAAACGAGAGTTGGGATGGGAATTAGGACTGCCAATAGGGGTTTAGTGACCTAGCCAGGCTGAAAGGACGTTATGTGACAACCCTCGCGAATGCGGAAAGATAAAACATACAAGCATGTGAATTACATAGCGGAAATACGGTATTTTTAAAAACTTTTATACATGCAAGGAAAGAATACGAGGAGTGTCAAAATATTACAAACTAAGTACGGAATATAACAAAGAGACGGAGTCTCTCAAAATGTTAGCAAAGAACAAATGTTTAGCAAACTAGGTAATTAACGACTAGAGGTAAATCTTCCAGGGGCAACGCCCGCTAGCTCACACCCGAACCCAAAATAGCATAAGCAAAAAGCCATCCATGCAAGCAACCTGTTCATTCATGAAAAACATGAACGCCACAATCAGTGGGGAGTAACTCCGGGTTCTCCCAGCCATATCACATTAAACGTACATAGAAAGAAATACAAAAGTAAAATCATGCATATATGAATATACATGTGAGATACGATAAGAATAAATAGGCAATTCGATAAATAATGATAAGAGCATATGGAATACAAATCCGAATCCATCATGGTATTCAAAGACTCGGGGAAGACACTCTTAGGCAACCGAATACGCTCACTAGGGCTTACATCTCACCGTTAGCGGTATAAGTTTGATAAGATTGAGACTCGACAAACAAACCATGCCAAGTCATTCAATGATCAATCATATAATCATCCATGTAATCATCCATCCAAACACACCGACACAATGACGACATCTCTCACGGTAAATGAAACGCACTAGCATCATGTACAATAGCAAGACAAGCCAATGGAAGCTCACAGAATAAGACATTTCCCGGAACCGTATACGATAAGACGTTTCGTATACTCATGACCTAGACAAACAAGTTCACGGGATAAGACGTTTCCCGAAATCGTGTACGATAAGACGTTTCGTACACACAAGACTCTAATCCTCTCGGTAGGACGACGATAATAATACGGTCCAAGTCTAAACCTGGCCAGACTCTCGGAATAAGACGTGTTCCGATTCGACATGTGGTAAGACGTTCCACATCCAAGACACGGACTTACAATAAATATGCCGAGTACCCCAAATTCGGTAGATCAATTCACGAAAGAGGCGGAAAGAGATCTATAGTCAAAATTCAAGCTAGTACGCTACATGCAATGACACCACCTCGCAAGGATACAACATTTGACGGCCGGGTCGATCAACGCATTGCGTTCGCCTCCTAATAACGTCGTCATATCCCCACTAAACATGCATACATGCATCAAGGATACACCCCATCGCTCCGACATTCCAGTCTAACGAGTATAAGGGTGTAGCCGGGAAATAAGAGTTCATAGCACAAAATCATTAGTCCTCAATTCATAACATATGTAAAACCGACTCAAAGTGGGGCATACCAAAAACCGTCACAAAACATGTGATACAAGCGAAGGAAATATCATATATCCAAAACATTAATATTATAAGTCACTACGTAAAATTATACGATAAACGAATCATGCGAACTATTATAAATTACGAGTTTTAGAAATCATAGGAATAAAACACAGCCGTGTTCTAGGCCGGTCTAGAGGCCGGCGGCCGTTACCCCGGCTCGCGCTACAAGCCTAACACAAAAACTCATGGAAAATGCAGCGTGTTCTAGGCCGTTCTAGGGGCCGGCGGCCGGGCACCCGGCCAGGAGCACATCTACACACAAAAATCACAAGTTTGGAAACTATAAAACAAGGGTCCACTTCAAATGGTCATAACTAGAGTTCAAAATATGGAAATGCAGAAATTCCAAGTCGAGGTGATAACTTATCCTCTTACGGTTCCAACGATAGGTCACAAGCCCAAAACAAGCAAGTAACGAAGGAGAAATGATCATTTTACGAAAAAGAGTCGGTGCATTGAGTTCCCAGCCGGCCACTGGACCGGCGGCCGGTACTTCGGCCAGGAGCACCAGTTCACCCGAGAACTTCATCAAGCATTCAATCATTTTCAATTCTCATAATCTACTTCTATTAACTATCAACAATCAATATTCATCATCAACAATCATCAAATAACAACAATCATTATCCATAACATGATTCCTAACTTACTAATCGTATTCTAAATACGAATTCTAGCATATAAAGCATGTAAAACACGTAAATGATACCGAGTAACCCTTCACCGTTACCTTTAAGCGTCTTCACTACTCGTCAAGCTCCTCTTCAATTAGGAAATAGTATTTGTCGGGATCTTGGAGGTCACCACCTACAAATAGATCATAAAAGATGAATTTACTTCACCTTGAGAAAGACGGAAAGTTTGAAAAGCGAGAAAGACGATACTTTTATTATCAATACGGATAGAGGAAGGTAAGAGGGGAAGAATGAGACAAACTTACGAGAATTTGAGCGAGAAACGATTGAGATATGATGAATCTAAGAATGGATCAAAGAGGGAGGCAAGGGTTTTGATCTTTTCTTTAGGAAGAAGAAAGCTTGAAAGTGTTTGTGTGAAAGAAATAGGTTAAGGGAGTATGAGGGAAATATGAGGGAAAAAGTCGAGGAAAGTCAATCTCGCCTTAAGACGGGATTCACATGAAATCTCGCGGAAATTCCAAATACGAACTCGGAAATTCTAAATTCGACACGGAAAATTAAATTTACGATTAAAACTATAATTCACTGAAAAGTATCCGTTAAATATTTTCACTATAAATATAGGGTACATTTACGGGTGTTACAATCAGCCCTCCTTTTAAAAAGTTTCGTCCTCGAAACTTGAGAGTAGAAAATAAACGTATCAAGGACAAGAATCGGTTTTCCAAATTAATACTAAAACTTTTACAAGAGAAACATTTATGAAACGAGGTTCTTCTCGAAAACGGTTTAAGGAAATTTTTCATAAGTGCGAAACTTTATTTACGAATCACAAGAGTGCCTGTCGCGAACGAGAACTCTAGTTATCAAAAATCAAATCAATGTTGAAATAGTGAAATCGAAAATCAGACAAGTGTTAGTAAGTGTAAGACTAGTCACCAGACGTATCCAATAACAAGTCCAAACATCCAAGCAACGCGTAATCCAAGTATAAAAGCAAAAGAAATCTATTTTCTCCAAAACGAGGGTGCAAAATCCTTCTTTAGATTTCTTTAAAAGTTAAATTAGAAATATAATATGAAAATTTGAAAGTTTTCTCAAAGACAAAATCAAAATAAGAAGACATTACACGAACATAGAGCGACTCGAACATCGAAATCACAATTCGCAATACTAAGAGGTACGCCAACGAGCAAAAAGGACCAAAAAGGGGAAAGATTGAAGAGTAGCAGATTGAGTAAGGATTAATTTGAGGGAAAAGATAGGAATGAACCACAATACTATCTTCCATCTATGACAATTCAAATGTCGATCGCAATTCGACATCACTAACTCCACTAGTAAACTAGTCCTCAAGAGAGTGCAATTTATCCTCAACATTTTCAATCATCAGATTCCTACAAAAAATATTTCATAAACATGAAACTTCGAGCAAACAAATCCCAATTATTCAAATCCAATATATTTACCTAAATCCATCAGCACGGTAGACTCCACAACTAACAATCCACAAGAAAGATTCATTACGAACTCTAATCTTCTTAGTTCCATCAAAACTCTTACTAGAAACCACCAACAAAATATTTATATCTAGGGAAACATGAATGATAACAACCACAAAGCAAAGGGGACTTACCAAGAAAATCCCTTGATTCAATTTACTTCAAACTCATTATCCTAAATTTACAATGAACTTTCTCATCCTCGAAAGTCAAACCACAATTCCTCAAGCAAAGAATGAGTACAAATTCCAAATCATACATACTGCCAAACACATGGCGATACGTCAATTAATCAAATCGTCTAGCCCATCAAAACTCAAAATGTATCGGTCTTTGCTTATGAAAATATTCTTCGAGATTGGTCACCAAGTCCAAATTCCATAAAGTAAACATTCTTGCTAGGGTCCAACATATAAGGACAATAAAATCTTAAGTAATCTTTAAAGCAACCACTATAATCCTTAACAACAACAACTACCATTACGATCTATTTGATCCTCAAGGTGATATTACAACATCAAGATTCAAAGTCTAAAATCACCAAGAGAGGTTCAACCTACTTATCCTCAATTTCTTATAGTCAATTAAACATGAATCTAGCTCCATAGGGTGGGTAGGTACCATATTTGGTGCATCATCAAAACACACCCACTAACTTCTTACATTAGCTAAAGAGAAAACTACCTCACAAGAGATTATGGAAGACGGACATGATACTATGAACGCTAGGAGGCATCATACCAGAACTACAATCTGATAGAAAAGATGAAGGCGGAAAAGGAAAACGAAATTGATCTAAGGAAGTGAACCTACCAGTCACGATCTCCGGGTGAGCATTAGCTTCAGCTCGGCTGAGTACAGAGATAGATCTCTTAGCTTTGGCACCGGGTGCAGGAGTCTGACGGTCGGGGCATTCAAGAAAGCGGTGACCCGTCTTCTTGCAGAAAAAGCAAAACAGGGGCCTATCATAGCATCCAACTCCGGGATGAACGGGTCTCCTACAACCGTCACAAATTCGTCCTTGAGTTTGAGGGGAAGCATTGGGCTTAGGAGCCGCATTTGAGTTAGCTTGAGGTTGATAAGGAACACGTGATCTTGCATTGGAGTTTGAGGGAGCATTGAAACGCCTCTTGTTAGTATAGGCATTAGAATAAGAAGGAGCGAGAGATCTTTTGTCATTAAAGTTTGACCTTGGATTGAAAGAGGGGGAAGGAGAGGGATTCTTCATCTTCGCTTCATCTCTAACGGCCTTCATTGAGTTCTCCGCCCAAAGGGCATCATCATACAACTCCCCGAAAGAAGTAGAGCTCCTCCTTACTTTACTTTGAAGAACGGCACTCAACTTGTTACGGTAATAGAACGCTCGGTCTTCATCATCTCGGATAAGTCTTGGAGCAAAATGAGCAAGCTTATTGAACTCCGTAGTGAAGTCCTGAGCTGACAAGTTGCCTTGTTTAAAGTCAATGAACTCTTTAAGCCTTTGTTGCTTAAGCTCTTTAGGATAGAATCTACCCTCCACAAGAGCTTTGAAGCAAGCCCAGTTGAAGTCTTCTTAAAGAACAACGGTGGCACTTGTGATAGCCCACCAGTTATCAGCTTCCCTAACAAGGAAGTGCTTGGCGATCCTCACCTTGTCCTCTTCGCGGACTTGGTATAGATCGAACTGCTTCTCCATCTCCCGGAACCAATCGGATAGCTCCGTAGGGTCCGGTTCTCCACCATATGGTACAATTTTACTCCTTGCTATTTGTCCAGCTACCAATGCGTAGCCACCTTGATGGTTATCTTCCCTTCTAGGGGGAACTTGGTTGGCTTGAAATAAAGCTGCATCTTGTTGGTTTTTCAATACTTGAGTAAGAGCCTCTAACACGACATTCTCTACCATTTGTGGTCTAACCATCTTCATAAGAAACAAAAACAAATTAAGTTACTCCTATCAATTAGCATAAACAAATAGACTACCAAGTAAAGTCCTTAACTTCTACCCAACTCTCATTTATTATTTTTAAGGTCAAGTAGTTTAAGTTAGGGTTCACGTGTGTGCGTCGGGAGCGATAAAGCTCTGATACCAACTGTGACAACCCTTGCGAATGCGGAAAGATAAAACATACAAGCATGTGAATTACATAGCGGAAATACGGTATTTTTAAAAACTTTTATACAAGCAAGGAAAGAATACGAGGAGTGTCAAAATATTACAAACTAAGTACGGAATATAACAAAGAGACGGAGTCTCTCAAAATGTTAGCAAAGAACAAGTGTTTAGCAAACTAGCTAATTAACGATTAGAGATAAATCTTCCAGGGGCAACGCCCGCTAGCTCACACCCCAACCCAAAATAGCATAAGCAAAAAGCCATCCATGCAAGCAACCTGTTCATTCATGAAAAACATTAACGCCACAATCAGTGGGGAGTAACTCCGGGTTCTCCCAGCCATATCACATTAAACGTACATAGAAGGAAATACAAAAGTAAAATCATGCATATATGAATATACATGTGAGATACGATAAGAATAAATAGGCAATTCGATAAATAATGATAAGAGCATATGGAATACCAAATCCGAATCCATCATTTATTCAAAGACTCGGGGAAGGGACACTCTTAGGCAACCGAATACGCCTCACTAGGGCTTACATCTCACCGTTAGCGGTATAAGTTTGATAAGATTGAGACTCGACAAACAAACCATGCCAAGTCATTCAATGATCAATCATATAATCATTCATGTAATCATCCATCCAAACACACCGACAAAATGACGACATCTCTCACGGTAAATGAAACGCACTAGCAACATGTACAATAGCAAGAGAAGCCAATGGAAGCTCACGGGATAAGACATTTCCCGGAACCGTATACGATAAGACGTTTCGTATACTCATGACCTAGACAAACAAGTTCACGGGATAAGACGTTTCCCGGAATCGTGTACGATAAGACGTTTCGTACACACAAGACTCTAATCCTCTCGGTAGGACGACGATAGTAATACGGTCCTAGTCTAAACCTGGCCAGACTGTCGGAATAAGACGTGTTCCGATTCGACATGTGGTAAGACGTTCCACATCCAAGACTCGATCATACAAAGACGTCGAGTACCCCAAATTCGGCTAAACCACACAAAAGAGGCGGAAAGAGATCTATAGTCAAAAGTCAAGCTAGTACGCTACATGCAATAACACCACCTCGCAGGTATACAACATTTGACGGTCAGGTCGATCAACGCATTGCGTTCGCCTTCTAACAACGTCGTCATATCCCCACTAAACATGCATACAAGCATCAAGGATACACCCCATCGCTCCGACATTCCAGTCTAACGAGTATAAGGGTGTAGCCGGGAAATGAGAGTTCATAGCACAAAATCATTAGTCCTCAATTCATAACATATGTAAAACCGACTCAAAGTGGGGCATACCAAAAACCGTCACAAAACATGTGATACAAGCGAAGGAAATATCATTTATCCAAAACATTAATATTATAAGTCACTACGTAAAATTATACGATAAACGAATCATGCGAACTATTATAAATTACGAGTTTTAGAAATCATAGGAATAAAACCCAGCCGTGTTCTAGGCCGGTCTAGAGGCCGGCGGCCGGTACCCCGGCTCGCGCTACAAGCCTAACACAAAAACTCATGGAAAATGCAGCGTGTTCCAGGCCGGTGTAGGGGCCGGCGGCCGGGCACCCGGCCAGGAGCACATCTACACACAAAAATCACAAGTTTGGAAACTATTAAAACAAGGGTCCATTTCAAATGGTCATAACTAGAGTTCTAAATATGCAAATGCAGAAATTCCAAGTCGAGGTGATAGCTTATCCTCTTACGGTTCCAACGATATGTTACAAGCCCAAAACAAGCAAGTAACGAAGGAGATATGATCATTTTACAAAAAAGGGTCGGTGCAGTGAGTTCCCAGCCGGCCACTGGACCGGCGGCCGGTACTTCGGCCAGGAGCACCAGTTCACCCGAGAACTTCATCAAGCATTCAATCATTTTCAATTCTCATAATCTACTTCTATTAACTATCAACAATCAATATTCATCATCAACAATCATCAAATAAAAACAATCATTATCCATAACATGATTCCTAACTTACTAATCGTATTCTAAATACGAATTCTAGCATATAAAGCATGTAAAACACGTAAATGATACCGAGTAACCCTTCACCGTTACCTTTATGCGTCTTCACTTCTCGTCAAGCTCCTCTTCAATTAGAAAATAGTCTTTGTCGGGATCTCGGAGGTCACCACCTACAAATAGATCATAAAAGATGAATTTACACCTTGAGAAAGACGGAAAGTTTGAAAAGCGAGAATGACGATACTTTTATTATCAATACGGATAGAGGAAGATAAAAGGGGAAGAATGAGACGAACTTACGCCAATTTGAGCGAGAAACGATTGAGATATGATGAATCTAAGAATGGATCAAAGAGGGAGGCAAGGGTTTTGATCTTTTCTTTAGGAAGAAGAAAGCTTGAAAGTGTTTGTGTGAAAGAAATAGGTTAAGGGAGTATGAGGGAAATATGAGGGAAAAAGTCAAGGAAAGTCAATCTCGCCTTAAGACGGGATTCACATGAAATCTCGCGGAAATTCCAAATACGAACTCGGAAATTCTAAATTCGACTCGGAAAATTAAATTTACGATTAAAACTATAATTCACTGAAAAGTATCCGTAAAATATTTTCACTATAAAAATAGGGTACATTTACGGGTGTTACACGTTAGGACCCATTAAAAAGTCGGTACGAATCCGAGAGGAATATACCGCTACAAGGCTTAGACAATCGTTGTAATTCTAATGTTGGTATCAATAAAGCTTTTAAATCATTTGACATGAATTTCTAATTCTCTATATCAATTTGATTAGATAGTTTATTTTATTGTTTTAGTTAGTTTATTTTACCGTCATTTTATTTCTGATTTTAGATAGTTTATTTTATTGTTGTTTAGCTAATTTATTAGTTTTCTATTATTGTAGTTAGATAGCTTTTTAATATTGTCATTTTAATTATCGTTCTTAGTTAGATTTAATTATTGTCATTTTCCTTTCCGTCAATTAGATTAGATTTATTTTATTGCAATTTCCATACTTGTCATTTAAATATTGTCATTACATACTTGTCATTTTATTTCATGTTAGTAGTTTAGATGATCACCCCAAATGAATCGAACTTAAATGAAAATCACCCCATAGCAATTCATAGTTAACACGTACTCCCTAAGGATCGATCCCTACTTCCCTAATTACATTCTTTATGTTGTTAGCCTAAGTGTGGGTAATTATTTTCGTATCGGGACTGCGACATAACCGGTCACTTACGTTAATAAGAAAGTGTTTTTGTTTGTTCTTGATGTTCACACAATTGAACGTATAAGAAAAAAATCTAGCACTATTATCCAATAACGTATTATAAAAGTAAAGTGCAAAAGTAGGTGCGGCTTTTCGAAAATAAAGATTTTGCGAAATAAAGATTTGAAATATTTATCACAATGCAAAATAAAAAATCTAGTATGGAAAGCATGGGTATCTATATTAGAGAGGCAAACTAGGTTTTAATAAATAAAAACCCTAGTTTTAGTCGTGACCTTTCTTGAATAGTAAGAAAGATATTAGGTTAAATTTATCAACGCTAATAAACCATGTGGCTCACTTGTGTAACAAGAAAGATATTAGGTTTGCATCTCACTAAACCCTAATTAAGCCTAAGGTAATCACGGGTAACACGACACAAGAGTCTTACTTGAATGAAACCCTAGTCCATGATTGGGATTAGTAAGATAAATTAGGGTTTAGGTTTGAACATATATAAAACCCTAAATAGCATGACAATTCATAAGTTGTTTTACTAATCAATAGAGAAATCATAATAATATTCAATCTAAATAAATTTAAACATTAGTCTGCTATAAATATTTTTCTTCAAAAAGATTATTTAAAAACTATATTCAAAACCATTTTGAAATCATAAAACAGCCGCCCTATTTTCGCAGCTTCAAAGTTATAGGTGATCAAGGTTATAGTTAAAACAACTATAACTCTACTTCCCAACGTTACTAAAGAGAAGTACCATTATTGGTCGACGACCTATACTATCAAATCTTCATGGAGATCTTCAGTATGTTGATTCTTCATTTGATTCTTGAGCTCTTCATCTTGAGCTCCACAAGCTCCTTTCAGACTTCGTCTTTGATCTTGAGCTTGATAATCACTAAGGTTATATTACAATGGCCTATAACTTCGCTTCACCTTTCCTTCACAAATCATCAAGGTTATAGCTAAACTAGCTACAATTTCAAGTACCAAACCATGTCTAATCTTAACCACGACTAATCAAACGATTACAAGCACAAGCATACATCTTATACAAACATACTTGTCATTATCAAAACATAATCATATAACTATATGGTTCAACATACGGACACAAAACTCCTCTAAATCTAGTCAGTCACAGCAATACGAAAAATTTATGACGAATTTTAATTATCACCGATTAAACCAATTTCAAACCTCAAAGTCTCAAAACGTTCTCTAGACAATGCTTTAGTCAAAATGTCAGCCCATTATTTTTTTGTACTACAAAATTCAACCCTTATGTTCCCCTTCTGTACTTGGACTCTAAGAAAATGGTGTCTAATTTCTATGTGTTTAGTGCACGATTGTTGCGCTGGATTCTTTGAAATAATAATAGCACTTGTATTATCACATAAGATAGGTATACACCTAACATTCACACCATAATTACACAATTGTTGCTTAAGCCAAAGTAATTCAGAACATACCAAAGCTGCAGCGATATAATCAACTTTCGCAGTAGATAAGGCAACTGAATTTTGTTTCTTTGACTCCTACGAAATGATGCATGGTCCAACAAAAGTTGCTATGCCTGATGTACCTTTTTATCAAGTGAACAACGTGCATAATCTGCTTCTGAATACCCTATGAGATCAAAGTTACATTTAAGAGGGTGCCATAGTTAAAGTTTAGATGTACGAACAAATACCTCAAAATTCTCTTAACTGCCACCATATGTGATTCTTTACGGCAAGATTTAAATCAAGCACAAACTCATACATTAAACATAATATCTGGTCTACTTGCAGTTAAATAGAGAAATGAGTCAATCATACCTCGAAAAGTTATCTCGTCGATAGACTTGCCATCTTCATCTTTAGTTAATTTCTTATCCGTGACCAAGCAAAATTTTTAACGCCATTTGGGCCGAATAAAAAAAAGGAAAATTAAAGGTTTAGGAGGGCAAAATAAAATAGGGTGAGGGAAGAGCTAGGTATGGGGTTGTCCAAGGATGATAGGGTCGACATAACCAGGGCGAGAGCAATACTCCAGCGAGGAGAGACAATTAAAACAGGCGTGAACATGATTGGCCTGAGCTGTGAGGAAGGTATCGAAGTTGAGAATCTTAAAGATAAGGCTTTAGTATCCTCCAAAACAGTAGCCACGTCCTGTAACAACCCGAAAAGTACCGAATTTTTCTAGTAAATATCTTACGGATACTTTTCAGTAAACTTAAGTTTTAAAATAGAAATTTATTGTTTCAAGTCGAATTTTGAAATTCCGAGTTCGTATTTGGAATTTCTGGGAGATTCCATGAGAATCCCGTTTTTAAGTCAACTTTGACTTTCGTTGACTTTTTCCGACTCGCCGTGTAATTTTGAAGACCGAAATTTTATTTAAAAAAATAATATTTTTAATTTATTTTTATTAAGATTTATTAGATTTATGAAAATTTAATATAATTATTTTGAATTTATTTGGAATTAAAGAATAACTTTTACGGTTTTAACCCGAACGTCATTTAACTATTCCCGAGTCATCTAAAATCCCGAAACAAACCCGAAACCCGACTTTGGCATGAGTCAAACGCCCATGTCACCTTTTTCCACTCACTTTAGATATTTTAAATTAATATGATTAAACTAATAATAATATCTAAGATATTTATAACTTTATCGATCCGTTAACTTAAATTACGCAAATCGTTTACAAAACAGACTCGATTTCTCACCAAACCACACGGCTCCTCTCCTCTCTTAAGCTTGATATTTTCTTTCTTTTCATTACAATAACATAATATCTAGATATTTGGTTTAATTAACTTAATATATAATTATATCTAATCAAATTACCATAGTATAATTATTAAACCCGAGTCAATCCCGTAACAACAATTTCATAACCCGACTCATAAATTCCTCTATATCTACACGGCCCACCCATCCATTACACACCACTTATCTTTTCATTTTACACTAAATCAACTTAATACCTTTTTAATACTTTCTTTAATATAATCAAAATCGTTCTTGGTGTTCTTCATCGTTCTTCATCGTTCTTCGTCGTTCTTGAGCACAATCGTCACAAAACCTTCATTTCTTATTCAAATCCGTCCTAACTTATATTTCTAGAATCTCCTCTTCGCTCTCCATCTTCAAGTACGGTTTATTTTCAATTCCGACAAAATCGTTTCAACACTTTAATTATGGAAAATCAAGTTTTAATTCTAATAATGTTTTTCTTGTCATTTCTTATAGGGGAAGATTTTGAAGACGAGTTTGGTGACTCGTATATATTAGAAGAAGATTAGTAGACGGGTTTTTCTTTAGTTCTTATTTTGGGTGCTAATTGATTTTTCTAGCTAAGGTAACGATTCCGAGTTACTCGACGAATTAATGTTACATACCTTTGTTTTCCTTTGTTTATGTTCATGTTATAGTTATTTATGATTTTTAACTAGTAACATGATAAGTTGTTATTATATTATGTTGGATGAATTCTTGGCATGTTTAGTGGTCTTGACATATTTGATGATTTGTTCATAATCATGATTTTTGTATGCATGATGGATGAATTGGTTGTTTAATATGGATGTTGTTAATTGAAACATGTTAGAAATAATTTAGAGTTGATGTTGGTGGTGGCCGTAGGGGGCTGTTTTGGTGGCTGGAAAACCGGGCCAAACCAGGCCGGTTCAGACCCGGTCCAGCCCGGTCTGGTTGGTCCGTGTTTTGGTTCTTTGGGTTTTTATCGATACTTGATTGTTTTGTTGTTGTTTTGACGGGTTTTAAATATGTTAAGCATGCGGGAAATATTAAGAAACGGTTTTTAGAAAGGATGACCAAAACCGGTCCAAAATGAACCGTGGGTCCCCTTGGACTTGTGACGGTTTTTTAGTATTGTTATTTTATCGTGTTTTGTAATATTTAGCAAGTGGGAAATTTTAATAAGTAAATTATTTAATTAAAAGCTTTTCATTATATTATTATTTCTCACATGTTAGAAATTATAATACGAGCTTTTAGTTTAATTTGATATCATGTAAGTCAAGCGGGTTTTCGTATGATTTTAATAATTCACATGTTAGAAATTGAATGAAATAGAATGAAATGAATGTGATATTCTTATGTTCAAGCCTCGATGGCTAAGACTCTGTTTCTAGCCGGTTTGACCAAACGGGTTTGGTCAAACTACGATCTAGTCAGCCCCGTTTTGACTGATGACCCGTCGCGGGACTCGGGTCGGGGATTTGTCTTCAGGTAAGGTTTTATTTCATGAATGAATGAATGAGCCTTAGTAGATATGAGGCGATATGATATTTGAATATGATTTATATACAATTAGTCACATGATAGGAAGTTTTCCCGTGACTGTTTGATTGTATGATATATGTCGTGTTGACTAAGTACCCATAGAGAATTATGAGTATATGGCGTATTGACCATTCTAATTCTAAATGAGTATCTTGGACCATGACATTGATAAGCCTTACCAACTTTAACGAGTATATGTTCACTGCTTGATAGCTGTTGTGTCCCGGCTTGGTGGGTTTATATCCAAGTCGGGGCATGGCTGCCATTGCTTCCACTTTGGGGAATGGAGCCAGCTTAAGTACTAGCCAACCCTTTGGGGGATCTCCTTAGGGGTACTCATGTGATGAGTCTTGGGTGCGATGTTTTTCCGCATTTCTCTGGGTCTGCGCAGTCTAGGATTAGGGTAGAGTTGTATCTTGGCCATGTTTTAAAGGTAACCTCTGAGCTAAGATTTGTGCTTTGGATCTGGGCCATGTTTTAAAGGTAACCGCTGAGCCTAGATGTGTGCTTTGTATTTTGGCCATGTTTTAAAGGTAACCGCTGAGCGAAAATATATAAGTATATCCTACCTCGTGGTATAGACTCGAGTTACAGAAGTCTTCTATTGACGGTACTAGGAACTTATGCCTGTTTGTAGACGTATTGGTCTTTCATGTTTGATGATTCTTTGAATCTTAGAAGGTGAGATGCAAGCCGGCTTAGGTTGATAGAGTTTGGATTACCGGTTGTTAACTTATTCACATGATAGCTTGCATGAGTAGCTTAGCCTTCATATGATAGGTTATATGATAGTTATTTGTTTCATAACATGAAGAGCATATCGTATATGTTAAGGTTTTGTATTTTCCATATACATTGCTTCTATGTTATTCATGTTTTATTAAACTTGACATTTCGTGGCTGTGAGAACTCGGAGTTACTCCCCACTGACTGTGCCTTCCGTGTTTATATTTAATGCGGTTGGCAGGTTCGTGATGCATACTTGGGTACATTGACGAGCTAGCGAGTGAAGTATTTACCTTGGACCTATATTCGGTTCTTAGATTGTATATTATTATACACTCTTTTATTTCCGTATTTATACGGGAGATATGTCTCCCGTTTTGGATATTTCTTATGTATAATATTATTTTCTTTTTGTTATGAATTTTTTATTTAAGACACCTTTGTTATGATGAATATATTTAATAGTAGGTTCCGGTTTTAAAAATTTACCGATTTTCACTAAAGTGAACCTATTGGAAACGTATTCTCATCTTTTATTTATTTAAATTTTTTTTTTCTTTCCGCAAATTTGAGGGGTCCAGTTGGTATCAGAGCATTTTTGCTCCCGACGCACGTTTGTGTACCCTTGTATAAATAACTTGACCTTAATAAAATAATAAACTTGTGAGATAGAAGCGTAGGATGGGTAGATTAGGATTTATGTTGTAGTCTATTTGTTTATGCTAATTGTTAGGAGTAACTTAATTTGTTTTGTTTCTTATGAAGATGGTTGGACCTCGTGTAGAAGAGATCGTTGTTAGTGCCAACCAGATCCCTCCTCATAGAGAAGACAATTGCCAAAGAGGCTATGCTTGGGGGGCTAGCCAAATTGCTAGGAGCAATATTACGCCTTATGGTGGAATATGTGTTACCTAGAAGGAGTATCCTCTACCGAAGATTTGAAGATTTACAAGTCTAATTGAAGTGAATTCCTTCTTCATCTATGAATTCTCTCGTCCTTATTGTATTATGCTCTCTTCCTTCTATCTAGGTGCTTCTTTCTCTTCCAACCTATTTGGCTCTTGAAAATTTCTCTTGATAGTTCCTCCATCTTTCCATTGGTATCCTTACCTCCCTCTTGTAACATTTTTATGGATGTCATAACCATCGGTTGGTGGTATATTATACTTAGTCGGAAGAACTTTGAATCTTGTGGAATATTAGTGTTTGTTAGAATGAACTTGTGATTTGAGGAAAATGATATAGATCTAATTTCTCCCTATGGTGGTGAGAGTTGGTATCCTTGAGGAAGGTGTGGTAAGGTATGTTTAATGATTTTAATGCTTGATGCTTGTCATGACTTGTGTATAAATGGTTCATGATATTCGATGGTATAAGGTCGAATGAGTTGGCTATGACTTCTTAACTCATTAGTTATTTAGTCTTTTGGACTTAGAAGTTTAGTATTGGTTTGAAGACCATGCTTATGATATGTCTATTGGGTGTAAATAAGAAGTTTGAATGATATCTAGAGGTGCGAAATACTTTTGAGGTTAAGTGACGTCTTGTGGTTTCCTTTTGTGTGTTTGTGAGTATAGGCTTGGTGGAAAAGCTTTTGACTATAGTTCTTGGATTTAAATATATGATCTTACCTTATGGTATCGGGGACTCGTTTGAAGTAGTAAGGTTTCGTTGGAAGTTGAACCATATTACTTGAAGATTTTAGATATAAGCGAGGTTCGATGATGTAATCTATAAAGGAAACACCTTAGGATATTGAATTTCGGAATAAATTGGATCAAAGGATTTCTTAGTAAGTCTCTTTTACCTTGTGGTTGTTAGCGGTCTTGTTTCCCTAATTATAAATATTTTGATGGGGGTCTTCAATAAGAGTTTGGATGGAGCTAAGAAGATTAGAGTTCGTAATGAATCTTGCATGGGTTGTAAGTTATGGAGTTTACCGTACGGATGGACCTTAGAAGATTCTAATTGAATTTGAATAATTGGGAGTTGTTACTTGAAGTGTCATGTTTATGAAATATTTTGGGAGGAATCTAATGATTGAAAATGTTGAGGATATATTGCACTCTCTTGAGGACTAGATTCTGGTGCAGTTAGTATTGTCAAGTTACGATCAACATTAGAAGTTTCATAGTTGTAAGATAGTATTGTGGTTCATTCCTCTCTCTTCCCTCAAATTGATCCTTATTCCATCCGCTACCTTTCAATCATTTCCCGTTTTAGTCCTTTGTAATCGTTTAGGCGTACCTCCTATTATCACGATTTGTGATTTCGATGTTCGAATCGCTCTACGTTCGTGTAATGTCTTCTTGTTGTGTTTCTATCCTTGAGAAAACTTTCAAAATCTCTTTATTTCTTCCCTCTTTCCATTCGATTTATTCTTTCGAATATTCCGTTCCTTCTATCGAATATCATCTGTTATAAATAGATTATTAGAAGCTTTAGTTAGAAATTTTAAGCATAGATAGTAGAGTTATTACTTTTACTATTAAATTTTTTAACTCAAAGCTTTTAGAAATGTTTTATGATTTCAAGTATTTTACCGTCAAGGAGTGTTGAGACTTGTTATTGGAAACGTTCGATAACTAGTTTTCTCATTTATTGATGCGAAAATGTATCTTTTAAGTCTTTGACTTGGGACGTCGATGTTCTTAACTGCAGACGAGAACCTTCCGTTCCATTGATAAGACCCTGTATTTTATTACAAGTATATTTTTAAAAGTTTTGAAATAGACTTGCATATATGTCACATTCCTTCTTCTAAGTTTCGAGGACGAAACTTTTTAAAAGGAGGGGTGATTGTAACAACCCGAAAAGTACCCTATTTTTCTAGTGAAAATATTTTATGGATACTTTTCAGCAAACTTAAGTTTTAAAATAGAATTTATTGTTTCGAGTCCGGTCTTTGGAAATTTGGAAATCGAAGTTCGTATTTGGAATTTTTGAGGGATTCCATGAAAAGACCGTTTTTAGTCATCTTTGACTTTTCTTGACTTTTAAGTCGTCTTTGACTTTTTCTTGACTTTTTAAAGTCGTCATTGACTTTCTTGACTTTTAAGTCGTCATAAACTTTTCTTGACTTTTAAGTCATCTTTGACTTTTCTTGACTTTTAAGTCGACTTTGACTTTCGTTGACTTCCCGACTCGCCTTGTAATTTTGAAGACCGAAATTTTATTTAAAAAAATAATATTTTTAATTTATTTTTATTTAGATTTATTTGGATTTATGATAATTTAATATAATTATTTTGAATTTATTCGGAATTAAAGAATAACTTTTACGGTTTAATCCCGAACGTCATTTAACTATTCCCGAGTCAACTTAAATCCCGAAACAAACCCGAAACTCGACTTTGGCATGAGTCACACGCCCCATGTCATCTTTTTCCACTCACCTTAGATAGTTTCATTCTTTCGATTAAACTAATACAAATATCTAAGATATTTGTAACTTTATCGATCCGTCAGTTTAAATTACGCAAATCGCTCAAAATCAGACCCGTTTTCTCTCCATTCTACACGGCTCTCCTCTCCCACATAGGACTAGATATTTTCTTTCTTTTCATTTCAATAACATAATATCTAGATATTTGGTTTAATTAACTTAATATCTAATTATATCTAATCAATTACCGTAATATAATTATTAAACCCGAGTCAATCCCGTAACAACAATTTCAAAACCCGACTCATAAATTCCTCTATATCTACACGGCCCATTCTCCACCATTACTCACTAACTACCTTTCCATTTTACAATAAATCAACTTAAGATCTAATTAATACTTTCTTTAATCGTTCTTCATCGTTCTTCGTCGTTCTTCATCGTTCTTCGTCGTTCTTGAGCAAAATCGTCATAAAACCTTCATTTCTTATTCAAATCCGTCCTAACTTATATTTCTAGAATCTCCTCTTCGCTCTCCATCTTAAAGTACGGTTTATTTTCAATTCCGACAAAATCGTTTTCAACACTTTAATTATGGAAAATCAAGTTTTAATACTAACAATATTATTCTTGTCATTTCTTATAGGGGAAGAGTTTGAAGACGAGTTTGGTGACTCGTATATATTAGAAGAAGATTGGTAGACGGGTTTTTTCTTTAGTTCTTATTTTGGGTGCTAATTGATTTTTGCTAGCTAAGGTAACGATTCCGAGTTACTCGACGAATTAATGTTACATACCTTTGTTTTCCTTTGTTTATGTTCATGTTATAGTTATTTATGATTTTTAACTAGTAACATGATAAGTTGTTATTATATTATGTTGGATGAACTTTTGGCATGTTTAGTGTTCTTGACATATTTGATGATTTGTTCATAATCATGATTTTTGTATGCATGATGGATGAATTGGTTGTTTAATATGGATGTTGTTAATTGAAACATGTTAGAAATAATTTAGAGTTGATGTTGGTGGTGGCCGTAGGGGGCTGTTTTGGTGGCTGGAAAACCGGGCCAAACCAGGCCGGTTCAGGCCGGTTCAGACCCGGTCCAGCCCGGTCTGGTTGGTCCGTGTTTTGGGTCTTTGGGTTTTTGTCGATACTTGATTGTTTTGTTGTTGTTTTGACGGGTTTTAAATATGTTAAGCATGCGGGAAATATTAGGAAACGGTTTTTAGAAAAGATGACCAAAACCGGTCCAAAATGAACCGTGGGTCCCCTTGGACATGTGACGGTTTTTTTAAGTATTGTTATTTTATCGTGTTTTGTAATATTTAGAAAGTGGGAAATTTTAATAAGTAAATTATTTAATTAAAATCTTTTCATTATATTATTATTTCTCACATGTTAGAAATTATAATACGAGATTTTAGTTTAATTTGATATCATGTAAGTCAAGCGGGTTTTCGTATGAATTAATAATTCACATGTTAGAAAGTGAATGAAATAGCATGAAATGAATGTGATATTCTTATGTTCAAGCCTCGATGGCTAAGACTCTGTTTCTAGCCGGTTTGACCAAACGGGTTTGGTCAAACTAAGATCTAGTCAGCCCCGTTTTGACTGATGACCCGTCGCGGGACTCGGGTCGGGGATTTGTCTTCAAGTAAGGTTTTTATTTAATGAATGAATGAGCCTTAGTAGATTTGAGGCGATATGATATTTGAATATGATTTATATGCAATTAGTCACATGATAGGAAGTTTTTCCCGTGACTGTTTAATTGTTTGATATATGTCGTGTTGACTAAGTACCCATAGAGAATTATGAGTATATGGCTTCTTGACCATTCTAATTCTAAATGAGTATCTTGGACCATGACATTGATAGGCCTTACTATCTTTAACGAGCATATGGAGTTCACAGCTTGATAGCTTTTGTGTCCCGGCTTGGTGGGTTTATATCCAAGTCGGGGCATGGCTGCCTATTTCACTTTGGGAATGGAGCCAGCTTAAGTACTAGCCATATCTGCTTAGGGGGTCGCCTAGTAGAGTTTCTCATGTACGGTTATGTCATGGGACGGGGAATGGAATAGCTGTTGTCGCTAGGTCTGATCAGTCTAGGACTAGGATGTTTTCCTACCTGTGGTATAGCCTCGAGTTACAATCGACTATGGACGGTACTAAGAACTTATGCCTGTTTGTAGAAGTATAAGTCTTTCATGTTTGTATGATTCTATGAGTTTTAGAAGGTGAGATGCAAGCCGGCTAAGATTGATAGAGTTTGGATTACCGATTTTTAACTGATTCACATGATTACGTGTGGATAGGGTTTGATGGTGTATCATGGCCATGTTAATGGTAACCTCTGAAGCTAGAATACCAGCTTCCCTACCTCGTGTTATAGGTTTATTATCGGATTCACATGATAGCTTTCATATGCTAGGTTATATGTTAGTTAATTGTTTCATAACATGAAAAGCATATCATATATGTTAAGGTTTTGTATTTTCCATATACATTGCTTTTATGTTATTCATGTTTAATTAAACTCGACATTTCGTGGCTGGGAGAACTCGGAGTTACTCCCCACTGACTGTGGCTTCCGTGTTTATATTTAATGCGGTTGGCAGGTTTGTGATGCATACATTGGGTACATTGACGAGCTAGCGAGCGAAGTATTACCTTGGACCTATATTCGGTTCTTAGATTGTATATTATTATACACTCTTTTATTTCCGTATTTATACGGGAGATATGTCTCCCGTCTTGTATAATTCTTATGTATAATATTAAATTTGTTTTGTAATGACCTTTTTTTTTTTTTAATTTATGACACCTTCGTTATGTATTCGTATCTTTTATGTATTTAAATTATTTTTTTTCTTTCCGCAAATTTGAGGGTGTCACAAAATATCCCAATTATATTCCATAATAAGATTTATTATGTGGCGCACTATTGTGGAGGACACCTACTCCAACATGATCATCATATAATCCGTTGTAGAATTGGTTACACAAAAACCACTGTTCGAACCCGTGGTGAGGAACAGACCTCACTAGCGTCTTGAATCGATCCCAGGACTCATAGAGATTTTCATGTACCGTTTGCTTGAAATTAGTGATCTGACCCCTCAAAGCATTTGTCCTCTGTGGTGGAAAATACTTTTTGTAGAAGGCCAGAGCGAGCGTGGTCCAGTCGGTAATACCCAATTCTTCTCGATTCAAGTTCTTCAACCAGTCTTTAGCATTATCAGTAAGGGAAAAAGGAAACAAGAACTCCTTGATTTTGTCAGCTGTGACCCCTTTGGAAACCGGAATAGAAGAACAGTAGTCAGCAAAGGTCTCCATATGCTTCCTCGGATCTTCCCCAGCCACACCCCTATATTTGTCCTGCTGGAAGAGCTTGATATAAGACGGACGAAGATCGAAAGTAGTACCATCTTCGTCCGTTTTAAGTTTGAATCCTTGAGGTATACATGCAGCTGTAGGCTCAGAATGGCTAGCAATATTAGGCATCTTTGCTGGCAAAGTAGTCTCAACAGTCAAATCTTCCTCGAAAATGAAACTGTCGAAGACGGATTCAGAAGTACTCAAGTCTTCCTCCTGAACGGTCTTATCTACCCCTCTCTTTCTGCGTAGGAAAGTTCTTTCAGGCTCCGGATCAGCTTCCACTAATTCGAGCCTTTGGGACCTGCGCATACACAACTAAAGAGAGACAAATAAGAACAGTCTTAAGGAATTAGAAATTCCTTAAGACAAGACAGAAATAAATAAACAGAAAATTAAATTGCCTCCCCGGCAAAGGCGCCAAAATTTGATGTGGTCGTTATACACCAAAAATAAAACCTAAGTCTACTAACTAAGAAGATAGCGGAAGTAGGGTCGATCTCCACAGGGAGGAAACTAATTAACTGAAATCTAAATCTGCAAGTAACAAACTGGGGTTTTGAAATGGTTTTTTAACTAAACTAAATAAGATTAAAGGAAAGAGAAATAAAGGAAGAAAGTAATATGAAATAAATCAGATAAAGAGAAATATGCTAGGATTCGGTCTACTGCAGTATCGGCATCTATGGGTCAACTAAGTCAGTCAATCTATCAATGAGAAGGGCAATGGTTTTCTCCTCTCGGTCTCAAACCACCCTAGGGATTTTCCTAATTAACTCTCGTCCTCTTAGGAGTCACCTATCAATTCTAAGCAAGCCTTCCCTTCCAATCTCTCGATCCAGGTCGGGGTTAACTACCTAGCCTAGTCTCCTGCGTGCACTCATTCGACTAAACCTCAATTAAATTGCAAAGATCGATTCTCATATTCAAGACTAACTAAAATAATCTATCCTAACATGCCTCTACTACAGTTTCCCTCATCCCAACATACCAAAGAATTAGCTACTCATGCGATTAACTATGCTAACAAAGACGATTAAACATATGACGATAGACATAATAAAATCGTGGTTAATAAGCATAAACAATAACACACACTAATTAAGACGAGTAGAACAGTAATAAAGATGAAACGAAAGTAAGAATAAAAGAGAGAAAGTAGTTTACAATCTAAGCAAATCCGGCGTAAAGAACAATCCACGTCGAATAACCCGAATGTATACTAAAGATTAAAAGTTCAGAATTAATGGAAGATTAATGTCTGCTAATTACTGAATGATTAAAACTGCCTAATAGTTTCTGAGTCCTAATGACGTAAAAATAAGAGTCATATATAGTGTATCACACAACTCTTAACCTAATTAACCTAATAGACTTAAAGCCCGTAATAGGTTACACTCGATCGAGCGAAATAACCACTCGATCGAGGCTTTTATTCATGCAAATCAGTCGATCGAGTGATTAATCTACTCGATCGACCAACTGGTAAACTCTTTCTACTCGATCGAGCAAAGTATGTAGCTCGATCGAAGTCTTCTGGCTTCGACTCACCTCGATCGACCAAATGCGCACTCGATTGAGGTCTTCTGATGAATGAGGTAGAGTGAGTCATGACTTGAGCTTGATTATGAACGGTTTCACGCTTCCCCATGCAAGAGTTCATGTCCCGATCCTTCCATTCTCCTAAATGCATGCAAAGTGGACTGCTTTGACTCGGTTTCTGCTACTATGCAGCTTGTACCTACAAAATGGTAATGAAAGTACAAAATAGCCAAATAGGGGCATATGGTGATAAAATATCACCCAAACGACATAGAAATGCGTGCATAAATGGACTAAAAAGTCTATATAAAATACACGCATCAGCAATCAAAATACTACCGTATAAAATAATGGAAACTCCTTTCTACGATTGAACGGATTTACTAATTCGTAGAAGGAAAAATATTTGTCATTGTGCGAATAAAATAAATATGAACGGAAAATAAACATTCATTGCTTATAAATAATTTACTTGTAAAACAATTTTAAACAAGTCACTCATATAATGACCCCTCACGAAATTATATAAGTGATTCCAAGACCCATCTTTAGACAAAAATAGTCATCGTATGCTACCTTTATCTAAAAATATTAAGTCAATACTTGACTAATTCTACCCTTAGAACTCTTGGTTGACGGATTTCAACTAAATCCATCTCCTAGTCCCAAGATAACGCTTATCTAGTTGAGTCCAATCCAATTTTAGCTTGTGATCGTATCACCCTACTTACCTGAGGTAAAAAGGGACCCACGAGCGTGATAGCCCTAATGAACACGAGATTCATAGGTGTTACTAATTGGTAAGGCTAATCTCAATTTTTTAAGTCATGTGAGAGGTCTTGTAAATTTAGTTATTAATTCCCTATAAGCGAACTAAGTCGGTGAACTTTGAATAACTTTGAATTGACAATCGAGAAATAAATATGCATGTTGGCGATTTTGGCCTATGCGGAAAAACCGTAAAGCAAGCAAATAATAAATCCTAGTAAGGCCACCTAGCTAATCTAATTAACTAGTAGATTACAAAATCGGAAACCAACTCCTTGGCCCCTTGCCTCTTCATGATACATACTTCAAAAAGGCACCGTCTTTTGGAACACCGAATTCAGGAATCTCCGTCTTCATAATAATTAATTACAAAAGATACATATAAAATTCCTATTATATATTTGATCTAAAAATTAAATTAAATTATTACAAACGGCGATACGAGATCGCAAATAAAATTACAACCGAATCGGTATTCCCTTACATTACGAGTAATACTGATTAAAATAATCTAGGCCATACTAGGTACAACTTGCATTAAAATTTAAAAACATGACATTCATTCATTCAAAAATAACAACATAAATAAAATGCCGAAAAATATGCCAAAATCGCCCTTGATACTTATCATGCTCATTCTAGCTCGGTTTTATGGATTTTATCGATTTTACCATTTAAATCAATAATCAACACTTAAATCGTATTTAAGCTCAAACTAATTATCTAAACTGATTTAGAACTCAAAATTAGTCTCCACTAACTTTGTTTTTATTTAATTAGTTCGACTTGATCGTATTTGGTAAATATAGAGGTTTAATCATAACATTTATGAAATAAACCCAAAATAAATATAAACATCATAAAAATTTGAAATCAAAAATTTTGTACATTCTAAAACATTTCCAGGAACTCCAAAAACCAGAAAAATTTTCCCAAAAATTTCGAATTAAGTTTATGAACAAATAGCTTTAAATTTATCGGTTTTATCAAATAAAAATCAATAAATAGAGTAAAATAGTGAAACAAATTACAAAATTTCACCAAGATGATATAAATCAGATTATAAAATGTACCAAAAATTTTCAAGACCATAAATAGACGTTTCAATTTTATGAACATAATAATCTCACTTTATTGACTTTTATCTCATAAAAATCAATAATCATGCAAAACTTAATTAAAAGTCACGAAATTTTACATACAATATTTAAGACATGCATGTGAGATCATGTTAATATTTCATGGCCAGAATCAACATGAAACAAGTTTTAGTTAACTTTTAACATAAAACATGCATATTAACATGATTTAAAGGCCATAAATCAAAATAAATAGCAAATCAATCCCTAAAATCACCAAATTTGACCAAAACCATTTTGAGGTCAGTAGGTATGCATGAAAATCAAAAATTTCTTGCAAACCAAATTTGAACACAAATTTTCAATTTTACCTAAGTTATCGTATAACTCGATTTTAAAGCTTAAAATCAACATGCTTGTAACAATTGAGCTCTGATACCACATGAAAGTCCTAAACCTCTAATTAGAATCTTCTAATTAGTTCATTAAATTACATTAACTTAATGATTTAGGATCTAGTTATCATGCATGCAAATATAGAAGCGTAAAAGAAAAGATAAGACGAAAACATCCTTACATTGGGTATTTTCGGTTCAATATGGGCATATTAAGAACTCCTTCTTATTATTCTTGAGCATAAAATTAATGGATGATCCTCCATAAAAAAAACTCCAAAGTAGAAGGTCTCCTTCTTGTTGCACCCAAGAATCAACCCAAATAATCTTAACCTATTATTAACTATATAATAAGTAAGATAAATACTCCTAATATTATTGTATTACTACACTAGTAATATGTAGAGAATATTAGTGTATAAAAGAGTTTAGAGAGAAGTTGAGTTAGTGATAGAAGTAAAAAAAAAAAATAAGCAAGTCAAGAAGCATCAAAAAATTGAACAACTTTTGATCAATTTATAGGCCATATGGCCGGATGACATGAGCTCCAAGAGGGCTCAATTTTGCTCATTTTATTCTTGTGTAAGAAGGTAGAGTATGGGTTAAGTAGTAATGATTAAAGCTAGGATTATATATCACTATCAACATACTGAATTGTGTGATAAGAAAATAATAACACACATGCATCTTCCATGTGCACAAAACCGGACCATTGTGACTTATAATGGTCCATTTTGACTTTTGATATTTGTCCCACAAATACTTATTAATCATATGTTTAATTATCTTGTATAATTAAGTGTTAATTTGATCATATAACAATTATATGACGCAAATTAATAAAAATATGTACATAACTTTTAAGTGATATTTTACGGATACTTTTCAGCGAAATTTAGTTTACAACTCTTTGTGTAACACCCGTCAAATGTACCCTATTTTTATAGTAAAAATATTTTACGGATTCTTTTCAGCGAAATTTAGTTTTAGTTTAGAATTAAATTTTCCGAGTCGAATTTAGAATTTCCGAGTTCGTATTTGGATTTTTCTCGAGATTTCAAGTAAAACCCGTCTTAAGTCGTCTTTGACTTTTTCTTGACTTTTCCTTCATACTCCCTCATACTACTCCTAACCTATTTCATTCTCACAACTCAACATTACTTCATCACTAATAAACCCAAATCAAAACCTAGCTTCCATAATCATCCAAGCTTAGATTCGTCATAACTCGCTCGTTTCTTGCTCAAATTCACGTAAGTTCGTCTTATTCTTCCCATTTTATCTTCCTCTATCCGTATTGGTAATAAAATTACCGTCTTTCTCGCTTTTCAAACTTTCCGTCTTTCTCAAGGTGAAGTAATTTCATCTTTTATTAATTATTTGTAGGTGGTGACCTCCAAGATCGCGACAAAGACTATTTCTTAATTGAACAGGACCTTGACGCGGAGTAAAGACGCAATAAGGTAACGGTGAAGGGTTACTCGATATCATTTACGTGTTTTACATGCTTTTTATGTTAGAATTCGTATTTTGAATACGATTAGAAAGCTTAGGATTTATGTTATTGATAATGATTGTTGTTAGTTGATGAATGTTGATGATGTATATTGATTGTTGATAATTATTAGAAGTAAATTATGAGAATTAGAATCTATAGAACATTGTATGTTGTTCTCGGGTGAACAGGTGCTCCGAGGCGGGTGACCGGCCGCCGGTCTGCCTAATGGCTGGGAACACATCAGTAGAAACTTTAGAATTTTTGTATAGAGGTGCTCCTGGCCGGGGTACCGGCCGCCGGCCTCCAGACCGGCCTGGAACACGCTGCCTTGTTTTTGGTGATTTTTGGTTTTAGCTTGATGCGCGAGCCGGGGTACCAGCCGCCGGTCCTCTGACCGGCCGGCAACACGGCGGTATTTTATTCTTACAATTTCTAAAACTCGTAAATTATAATAGTTCGCATGGTTCGTTTATCGTATAATTTTACGTAGTGACTTATAATATTAATGTTTTGAATATATGATATTTCATTCGCTTGTATCACATGTTTTGTGACGGTTTTTGATATGTCCCACTTTGAGTCGGTTTTTACAAATGATACGGTTTGAGCACTATTTTGTCTTGTGCTTTGTACTCTCATTCCCTTGGCTACCTCCACGTTCTTAAGGCTGGAATGTCGGAACGAGGAGGTATCCTACTGCTTAATTGCATGTGTTAGTGGGCATACGACGACGTTGTTGGGAGGCGAATGCTTTGCGTTGATCGACCTGGCCGTCAAATGTTGTGTACTTGCGAGGTGGTGTTATTTGCATGTAGCGTACCGCTTGTTATGTGGCTCGAGCTCTTTTCCGCCTCTTTCGTGAATTATCGACCGAATTTGGGGTACTCGTCGTCAATGATTGACCGAGTCTTGGATGCGAAATGTCATCGCATGTCGAATCGGAAAATGGTTTATTCCGAGAGTCTGGCCAGGTTTAGACTAGGACCGGATATTTATATCGTCGTGCTACCAGGAGGAAATTAGTCTACATATACGAAATGTCATCGTGTATGCGTTCAGGGAAATGCTTATCTCGTGGATGCCTATTAATCATACTTGCCATGTACACGGTGCTAGTGCGTTTCATTTACCGTGAGAGATGTCGTCATTGTGTCGGTGTGTTTAGATGGATGATTACATGAATGATTATATGATGATCATTGCATGACTTGGCATGGTTTGTTTGTCGAGTCTCAATCTTATCAAACGTATACCGCTAACGGTGAGATGTAAGCCCTAGTGAGCGTATTCGGTTGCCTAAGAGTGTCTTCCCCGAGTCTTTGTATAACATGATGGATTCGGACTTGTAACTCTTATGCTCTTATTATGATATATTGAATTGCCTATCTATCCTTATCGTATTTCACATGTATATCTATATATGCATGCTTCTACTTTTGTGTTTCCTTTTATGTACGTTTAATGTGATATGGCTGGGAGAACCCGGAGTTACTCCCCACTGACTGTGGCGTTCATGTTTTTTTTCATGGATGAACAAGTTGCTTGATTTGGATGGCTTTTTGCTTGGTATTTTGAGTTCAGGTGTTAGCTAGCGGGCGTTGTCCCTGGATGAAACACCTCTAGACGATTTTAGCTTGTTTGCTAAACACTTTTACTTTGTTAACATTTGGAGAGACTTCGTCTCTTGTTGTAGTTTATTTTGTACTTTGGTTTGTAATGTTTGACACTCCTCGTATACTTCTTCTTGCATGTATAAAAGTTTTAAAAACTTCATATTTCCGCTATGTAATTCACATGCTTGTATGTTTTATATTTCCGCATTCGCAAGGGTTGTCACACTTTATAATTATAATTAACTAATTACCTCTACCTCAAAATATATGCATAACCTCAACTCTTTGTGTTAATTTAATGAAATAACTATTAATCACTAAATTAAATCTTATTTAATCGTATTAAAATAAGACGTAAAATTTATTCAGTCAGTTATCGTATAATTGACTAATAAAATTAAGTGGAACGAGTTCCTAACTCAATTTCCAATAAATAACTCTCGTAACTAAAGGTACATATTAAATATATGTAATGTGCTAATTAAACTGTATCATATACAAATAATTAGTATTCTATTTGAGTCTCATCCTATAGGTGGGACCTAAAGGGATCACGTGATCACCGCCGTCATACGACAATAACGTCAAACTCTAGTCAGCTGAGCGTTACCGATTTACGTTAATCAACTGACATGGATTATCAAAATATACTAATCATGTCACGTATATTCCAAATGAGATTTATTATATAAATGCACTATTGTGGAGGACACTTACTCCAACACCATGATTTGAATTTCTTATGCATTGAGGAAAATGCGTCGTTTAGGCTTGGGGGAGGATACACTTCATTATATATGTGTTGTAGTTATCTAGTTAGTAGTTCATTCATTCATCGTATTGTATTTCTTTCAAAACAGTTCATTCATCGCATTGCATTTCTTTTACAAAAAAAAACAAAAAAAATTCAAAAACATTTACATATTATTTCTAGTGAATTTGGCTTATGCTTAAACATTGATTATGTCTCATTCCATTTTGCTAACCTTTGAAGCTTGTTAATTGCATGTTTTAGGCCTGCTCGAAAATAGTGCTAGATGAGTCTTGACACCGTGACACCTCACGGGGCGCGAGATCCTTGACCACACCATGTATTAGGCATAATTACTTAAATTGAGAGGATGTAGAGCCTCAAAGACCGGCGTATCTGTATCCGGTCTCATTGTTAGGATTTGTGAGTAGCTTCCCTTTAGGATGTGCTTTACTTGAGTGTGGCGCATCCCCCCGTTCTCCTTGTGCATTCGATCATCTTGCGTTATGAGGCATGTTTCTTTTGTAATAATTTGAACTCTACATGGCCACATAGACTTGTTTTATTACCCTTTGAATTAATCCTCTGGTTGTTGCCCGTCTGAGCCTTTTTAGCTTGATTTTCTTTGGTTAACCCACATTATATAGCTACATTCCAAAACTTCTGACCTTAGCCGGGTCAGTCGTGTGTAGTACTTTTGTGGTTATTTTGAAACTAAAGGTGGGTAAGGGTGTTTAATTGTCTAGTCTAAAATGTCACTTGATGATAGCTTAAAGTTTATTCTTTGGACTTGTGTATCTTATTACTCTTATTCCATGTCGTTCCTCTCATGAAAAAACAAAGAGTTGATGAGAAAAAAAATGTATGAGAAAAAGAAGAAAAGAAAAAAAAGGAAAAGAAATACATGAATGAATGAAGGAAAAAAGAGGGAATAACATGGAGACTTATACGTATGATCAAGAAAGAGATAGTCCACTAAGTTGGGTTTTGGATTTATCTTCGAATTTGTGCTTTGTATTGTGATAAATAAATGTTGTCTAATGTGATTTAAATGCGAAGTAGTGATTTTCTAGCATATTTGTCAATTTCCTTATGTTACAAGGTATAAGATCATTTCACCATTGTGTTTTAGCTCTTTCCGGATTGCCTTACATTGTTTAGTTAGTGTTGAAAGGTTGATGATATTGAATATTCATTTGGTAAGTACAAATATGCGACTACCGGCTTTTAACTCCAGAATATCCAAATATGTTGCCACTTTTTACCCTTCAACCTAAGCCCCGTTGCAACCCTTTGCCTCGCTTGTATGAATTGAATGCATGAGAATTGGAGGGGTATTCCACTCTTTATTGTGGGTGTATTGCCATTTTAGCATCTCTCTTGCAGGTTGAATAGTTGAGTGCCAAAATCAAAATTGCCTTGTTCTATGTGTGATGAGTGACATCTTGTGAGTGCCTAGTACATGGTATTGCACGGTTAAAGGATTGAGCATGGAGTGGGGCGTTGCACCGTCTTATGATCATCGATTATGTTTGTTTTTTCATCACTCTCTTTGGTTTATCAAAGTGAGAGGCCTTTACATGGATGATGCTACTTTCGTGTAGGGTGATGCATTTGGTATTGAGTTGTTTAGCCATTTCACTATCTTGTCCTTATAGGTTTTTTATTGTTTGATGAGTATTTGCTTGAGGACAAGCAAGGTTTCGGCTTGGGGGAATTTGTTAAGTGCTTAATTTACGTGTATTTAATAGCTTAAATAGGCTTATTTTGACTCCCCTTGATATGATTTTAGGCTAGCTTTGCATGGTTTCGTCATGTTTCGATATATACTACGCTTTGGTGTGTTTCGTGTTTGTTTCAGGTCAAAACAAACCATCCTTGGAAAGGTATCCATGGTAAGAGTGATGAGAAACGAGTTCTCGGACATTGTAAAGAAAAACAAAGGCTTAGACCCCATGAGCATTATAGATTCAAGTATTTTATGAAGAAGCGAAGATAAGAAAATCACCCCGGGCGGGGGTAAAATGAGCCCTGGGCGGAGACATTGACACTTGAAGCCGTAATTGGGCAGAAGTACTCCCCGGGCGGGGATGTTTTGTACCCGGGCAAGGGCGCTGCGACTGAAATTTGGAAACTCCAATTTAGCTTAGTTTCCAAGTTCTAATGAAAGACCTATTATTAAGAAACCCTATGATAGTTAGTTTTAAATACATTGTTTTTATCTTATGCTTAGAATATCTTTAGCCCTATTCACAAGTACTCTCTAGATTAAGATATAATTAATTCGCTCTTTGGATTATTGCAATTGGATTTTGTTCTATTCAACATTCATGTTCTTTTTTTACAAATATTCTTTCATCCATTCTTTTAATTATGTCTTATATTGTTTTAATTATGAATTGTTTGTCTTCTTTTATCATGAGTGAGTAACTTTCCATCTAGGATTCGTAGGATTGTTGTAGGGGTGACAAGTATGAATTGAATTGTTAATTTTTATAACCTAATTGGTATCTCGGATTTAGATAAATATTTATATTGAATTGGGTTGTTGTTTTTGAATGAATGTATCTAAATGCAAGTTAATTGTTCAATGGGAATTGAGAGTTGTTTTGGGACGAGATTTATCCACCAAGTTCATCATCTAATAATAGGTTAAAGCTAAATAAATTTGTGGTAGCAAGGCGGTTTAGTTTAGAACATTAATCTCATCTTTGATTATTAGTTATTCATGGAAGTGTCTAATTGATAATTAGGACTCAACTATCAACTTATTAACTCTACTTGGTTTAATTTACTTATGAAAGTAGGTATGTTGATCAATATTAGAGAGTTTAATTGACCCGGAAGAGTTGTTAATATCAAATTAGGTAGTGTCTTATCCGAGTAGTGATTTGGAGATTATTTATCTTTAGTAGAGTTTGTCGACCTATAACGAGACTATTGACCTTAGACCTTTTAGAATTTGATTAAAATCGTTGTTATTTGCCTACAAATTTAGTCTAGTTAATTTTCTATTATTGATTCCTCGTAGCTAAAGTATAATCTAATTCGACTAGTACTTAACTTTACTTCCCCGAGATCGACTCGTAAGCATCTACAATTGACCTGTACGCTTGCGGTATTTTTAATTGAACACTTACCCCGAGATGTTTATTTTTTGTTGCATATGAATGCATTTGATTTGACCATTATTTGAATACAGGTGGCACCGTCTCAGCACGTAGCGTTGTAGAGGGTGGCCAACCGATTGCGGGTTACGGCAATCGAGGCGCTCTCAGGTGGTCAGCATCGACAGGTATGAACCTTTCGTTCCTTCTTATTGTATTTTTATGTATTTTTGAAATGAAATGATTGAAATGAGGCATTTCTTCATAGACAGACTTGGAGCGGCAGTTGGCACAGTCCTGGGAGGAGACGACTCGTCTGTTGAGGGAGTTGGAAGTCAGGGACGCTGAGATCGCCGATCTTGAGGTGACTGTGGCCATGCTGGGTGGTGATGAGGATTAGTTGTCCTTCCTTTTGCCGTTGACTAGTACATTTTATATTATTTTTGTATATGTTGACTTTGTCTTGGGCGAAAGCACCAAGTTTGGATTTTTTTATTTTGTTTTAGGCGAGAGTTCCGAGTTTGATGTACATGCTTCTTTTGAGTTTACTTGATGACATGAGGATATCCAAATGTAAAAAATGCAAAAGCATAGCGATATTAATTTTAATTTGCCATGGGCCGGTTTTGTTTCGTGTCGCATGAGCGGCACGTGGGTTACGTGAGGCGTGTTTGTATTTTGTTTTTGCCTGAAAATTTGAATGAGTTTTGTCCTCTTTATAGTAACAAGCTCGGTGAATTACACAAAACTAATACTATAGAAACAAAATACTTTTGTGACCGTATAAGCTTAGTGTACATCCATCGAATTCTTAGATGCTAAACATGGGTGAAGAAATGGAATGGAGTGGAAGGTTATAATGGTGTTAGAAGACACTGGAGATCTGTGTATCTCTCTCACTCACCTAAATGAATGAAAGGATCGTCCCAAAGGGCGTGGAAACATAGTAACTGCGAATTGATTCGTCTGAATTATGACTCTTCGAGGGATTTTGTTTTATTTGTAATTTTTGACTCGAGATATATTTTAGATTTGACGTCGTCGTTGGACTGTTTTTGATTTGATAGTCGTTGTTGGAGTGTTTTTGATTTGTTGTCGTTGTTGGACTGTTTTTTGTTTGATAGTCGTCGTTGGACTGATTTTGATTTGAAGTCGTCGTTGGACTGTTTTTGATTTGATGTCGTTGTTGGACTGTTTTTTTGATTGATAGTCGTTCGACTGTTTATTTTTGTTTTGATAGCTTTATGCACCAAAGCACTAAAAACTTGGTTTGACCCTGTGGTGAGCTATTTTGTTAGCACCCATGGCAAGGGTATTGAGTTGTTTGGCAATTTGTCTTTATTTGGCAGTCATATAGGAATTGACGAATCAGGTAGAAAAATAAAGTCTCCAAATCTATAGGTCACCTAGAGACACGGCGATCAAGAAATTTTTACACCAAAAGATTTGGAAAAGGTGGTAAATGCACGCCCTTGTTAAGACTTATTCTGAGAGGTCGAATGATCTACAATAAAGATATACGCTTACGGTTAAAAGTAGAACCAGTAACTAATAAAAAGTACATGTGCTCTTTCCTTTCTTTTCTGTTTTTTTTTTTGGCAACTCAAAGAGGACTAGGATGGTCATATTTATTAACAAATGCTAATATAGTGAAGACAAATAACCCCTTTCAGATTTCGTCTTTGATTCTAGTTCCTAGCACAGTTAAGTCTTTGAAAGACTTTATGTTCTACTATCTCAGGTGGTTTGTATAGACGAGTCTCAAAATGTCCACAAACGTTTCCACAAGAGTAGCTTCATCCGGACGTTCAACAAGTTGTGTTCCAGGTCTTCCTCCACCTACTTAGGAAGTCAGTGAAACCTTCTTTCTCATTTTGAGTAAGAACCTCTAAAGTACGCATATTGAGTTGGATTTCAGCATTGTCTGCGTACTGCTTGGCGAACTCAATTGCGGCATTATCCCAGGTTGCAATTTTCTTATGCTCCAGAGAATAGAACCACTGCTTAGGAATGGTATCGAGAGATGAAGAAAAGATCCTTAGGAACATCTCAGGTTTGATGCCTTTGATAGACATGTAATTCTTGAAGGCACAAATATGATTCAAAGGGTTTTCATGCCCCTTGAATTTTGGGATGTCAGTCATGTTGAAATATTATGGCAATTGGGCATGTAACGCTTCACATTTGCGATTATTCTCCCAGTATATGTCATCTCCCTTGAGGTACATTAGTTGCTCCTCCAAGTATTGTAGTCGCTTTTTAGCTTCACTAAGAACTGGTGGGGGATTGACTTCTGTTTGTTCCACAATGGGTTGAATGTTATCATGCAGGCTTACATCAGGAATATCTGCAGGAGGAAGCCTGGCTTCTATGGCAACAATTTGGCCTTCAATGATATTGAGGCAAGCATAATCTTGTTCTTGACTTCATTGGAGACGGATAAGCGCAGTTAGGACTAGATCATTACCGTTCGGGTTTTTGTCGGGTTGATGAACACTTGCTTGACTTGTTCCCGGCATCTAGGAAACTGAGGTAAGAGACCAAAGACGGATCAAAACACGATCGACCATTCTAGCACACTTACTAAAAAGGACTCGACTTGTGAAGTGGGAGTGTGCCATTGTGTTTAGGTGAGTTTTAAAAATGACTAGATTTGAAATGTTTGTCCTAGATAACCGTAGTGTGGTTGTAGGAGTGATGACTCAAATTGGAGAATGACTGGACTTGGAAAGTGGGTGTGTGCCACTGTGCTAAGTGAGTTTTTAAAATGACAGGTTTTAAAATGTTTGTCCTGGACAACCTTAGTATGGTTAAAGGAGTGATGACTCGAATTGGAGAATGACTCGACTTGTGAAGTGGGTGTGTGCCACTGTGCTAAGTGAGTTTCGAAAATGACTAGTTTTGAAATGTTTGTCCTAGACAATCGTAGTATGGTTTTAGGAGTGATGACTTGTTGACGATTTTGACTGAATATTTGTGTAGAGTTTCGACTCAGTTTATGCTATTTCAGGCCATCTTTGAAAATGTTTTACCGTTTTGAAAAGGATTTTGTTTTGAAAAGCTTCTCGTGGTCCTATTTACAACATGGTGATCACGATCACGTATGGGTCATACACATTTATATAGGCATTATAACGATATGTTGAGTGCATTTAAAATGGTTTTGGCTTAAAGGGTGGGTTGCCATACCAAGCAATCAAACCCATGGTCTGCGGAGAGGTCCACGCCAAACATGAGTAAGGTCGGTTCCTAGTCCATTTCCTCGAGTAGTGAAAGCTCTTGATACTAACAGGAGTATGTACCGTGGTATGGTTGACGCCAATCGTTATCCATTGTTAGGCCCAGATAAGAATTTGGACCGTCCAGACAAGATGATTTTTCGAAATGGGTTTGGTTGAGCCTAGGAAGGCCGAATAAAACGACCTAAGAAGGTCGAGTAATGAAAACCGATAACTGCCTTTTACAAAGTATTCCCTAACCTTGTTCAAGTTTCACCCTGGATGTGACACCCTCAAATTTGCGGAAAGAAAAAAAATAATTTAAATACATAAAAGAAAAAAGATAGTACATAACGAAGGTGTCATAAAATAAAAAGGTCATTACAAAACGTAAATAATATTCTACAAAAGAAATATACAAGACGGGAGACATATCTCCCGTATAAATACGGAAATAAAAGTGTGTACAATAATATACAAACTATGAACCGAATATAGGTCCAAGGTAAATACTTCGCTCGCTAGCTCGTCCATGTACCCCAAATATGCAACACCACCTGTTCGACCGCATTAAATATAAACACGGAAGCCACAGTCAGTGGGGAGTAAATCCGAGTTCTCCCAGCCACGAAATGTCGAGTTTAATTAAACATGAATAACATAAAAGCAATGTATATGGAAAATACAAAACCTTAACATATGTGATATGTTTTTCATGTTATGAAACAGATAACTAACAAATAACCTAGCATGTGAAAGCTATCATGTGAAACCGATAATAAAATAGAACTCGAGGTAGGGAAGCTGGTATGCTGGCTCAGCGGTTACCATGTAACATGGCCCTGATACACTCAAACCCTAATCAACACGTAATCATGTGAATCAGTTAACAACCGTTAATCCAAACTCTATCAATCCTAGCCGGCTTGCATCTCACCTTCTAGAACTCATGGAATCATACAAACATGAAAGACCAATACTTCTACAAACAGGCATAAGTTCTTAGAACCGTCAATAGTCATCTGTAACTCGAGGCTATACCACAAGGTAGGAAAACATCCTAGTCCTAGACTGATCAGACCTAGCGACAACAGCTATTCCATTCCCCGTCTCAGGACATAACCGTACACGAGAAACTCTACTAGGCGACCCCCTAAGCAGAGATGGCTAGTACTTAGCTGGCTCACTTCCCAAAGCGGAACTCTTAGGATGCCATGCCCCGACTTGGATATAAACCCACCAAGCCGGGACACAAAAGCTATCAAGCAGTGAACTATATACTCGTTAAAGATAGTACGGGCCTATCAATGTCATGGTCCAAGATACTCATTTAGAATTAGAATGGTCAAGACGCCATATACTCATAAGTCTCTATGGGCACTTAGTCAACACGACACCAACCATATAATCAAACGTCAAGGGAAAACATCCTATCAATGTGACTACTTCATATCCATATAATCAAATATCATATCGCCTCATATCTACTCAGGCTAATTCAATAATTAAATACCACCTTACTTGAAGACAAATCCCCGACCCTAGTCCCGCGACGGGTCATCAGTCAAATCGGGGCTGACTAGATCTTAGTTTGACCAAACCCGTTGGATCAAACCGGCTAGAAACAGAGTCTTTATCACATAGACATAAAGTCAACATATTCATTACATGATATTTTATTAAAACTTCTAACATGTGAATTATTATATCATACGTAAACCCCCGTTTGACTTAAATGATATCCAATTAAACTACGATCTCGTCTTATAATTTCTAACATGTGAGAAATAATAATTTAATGAAAAACCTTTTAATTAAATATTTTACTTATTAATATTTCTCGCTTGATAATTATTACAAAACGCGATAAAAATGACGATAACTCAAAAACCGTCACAAGTCCCAAAGTGGGACCCACGGGCTGAGTTGGGCCGGACCCCACATGGGCTGAACTGGGCCCCACGGCCTAAATGGGCTGTTTTGGCAGATTTTATACCTTTTACAAAAAAACCGTTTCTTAATTATTTCCCGCATGCTTAACTTAATTAAAACCCGTCCAAACAACAATTAAACAATCAAACATCGACACAACCCAAAGACCAAAACCCGGACCCACCATGGACCAACCCAGACCGGCCTGGACCGGGCCTGAACCGGCTTGAACCGGCCTGGTTTGGGTCCGGTTCTCAGCCTTTCCTCACGGTTCAACCACCACAACAACAACCCCTTTTTTTCCAAATTAATTCTAACATGTTTTTAATTAACAACACCCATTTTAACAACCAATTTAACCATCCAACATACAAACATCATCATCATGAAGAAATCATAAAAATATAACAAGAACACCAACATATTTATAAATTCCTACAACATAATAAAATTAACAACCTATCATATTACTAACTAAAAATCATAAAAATAATAATATGAACAAAAACTAAAGATGAACCAAAAACAAAAAAAAACAAAAGCTAATAAAAGCTATGTAACATATATCCGTCGAGTAACTCGGAATCGTTACCTTAGCTAAGCAAGACAATTAGCACCAAAATAAGAAGTATAAACCAAGAAACCCTCCTACTAATCTTCACCCAAAATATACGAGTCTCCAAACTCGTCTTCAAAATCTTCCCCTATAAGAAATAACAAGGAAAACATTATTAGCACAAAAATATGATTTTCCATAATTAAAGTGTTGAAAACGATTTTGTCGGAATTGAAATAAAAACGTACGTGAAGATGGGGAGCGAAGAGGAGAGTCTAGAAATATAAGTTAGGACGGATTTAATTAAGAAATGAAGATTTTATGAAGGTTTTGCTCAAGAACGATGAAGAACAATTGATGAACGACGAAGAACACGAAGAACGATTAAAGAAAGTGATATTTTGATCTTTATTTGATTTGTTGAAAAATGAAAAGTTGTTAGTGAGTGGAGTGTTGTGTGTGCCGTGTAATTATAGGCAAAATAAAGAGTCGGGTTTTGAAATTGTTGTTACGTAATTGACTCGCGTTTAATAATTATTTTACGGTAAACGATTAAAGATAATTAACGATAAAGTTAATTAAACTAAATATCAAAGATATTATGATATTGTAGTGAAAAATAATGAAACTATCAAGGCCTAAGAGTGGGTAAGTGTGCCGTGTGGGTTTGTGATTGTCGGGTCTGATTTCGAGCGTTTTGCGTAATTTTCGTTAACTGATCGATAAAGTGAAATAATATCTAGATATTATGATATATTAATCAAAAGAAATGAAAATATCAAGCCCTATTAGAGGACTAAAGGAGCCGTGTAATATGGTGAAGAATCGATCTGTTTTTGAGCGATTTGCGTAATCTTCGTTGACAGATCGATTATGTAATTAAATATCTAGATATTTTGATTAGTTTAATCACAATAATTAAAATATCTAATTGTGAGTGGAAAACGATGACATGGGCGCGTGACTCATGCCAAAGTCGAGTTTCGAGTTTGTTACGGGATTTACGATGAGTCGGGAATAGTTAAATGACGTTCGGTTTAAAACAGTAAAAGTTATTCTTTAAATTCCGAATAAATTCAAAATAATTATATTAAATTATGATAAATCTTAATAAATCTAAATAAAAATAAATCAAAAATATTATTTTTTTAAATAAAATTTCGGTCTTCAAACTTATGAGGCGAGTCGGGAAAAAGTCAACGGAAGTCAAAGTTGACTGAAAAGTCGAGAAAAGTCAAAGATGACTTAAAAGTCAAGAAAAGTTTATGACGACTTAAAAGTCAAGAAAAGTCAATGACGACTTTTAAAAAGTCAAGGGAAGTCAAAGACGACTTAAAAAGTCAAGAAAAGTCAAAGATGACTAAAAACGGTCTTTTCATGAAATCCCTCAAAAATTCCAAATACGAACGCGGAATTTCAAAATAAGACTCGGAACAAAAATTCCTATTTTAAAAACTTAAGTTCTACTGAAAAGTGTTAGTAAATATTTTTACTAGAAAAATCGGGTACTTTTCGGGTTGTTACAAACATTGTTACCGTGAAAATATTGTGTTACTGTAACATTGTTGCCGTAACATTATTGCGTTACTGTAATATTGATGTAACATTATTGCATTACTGTAATATTGTTACCGTAACAATAGTACTAATTCACCGTTTGCTCATTCATCAAGGTAGAATTTTGATATTTCTCCCATTATTGATTAGCTCTCGTAAAATACTCGACACCTATTACTGTAATAGTGTTACTGTAATAGTGTTACTGTAATAGTGACATTATCCGTCTTAAGCTTAAGATGTGTCAAATACATATCAAATCACCCCACTTGTTGTCTAGGAAATATCAAAAGTTTTGTCTTTTTTACCACCACGTGATACAATTTGATCCGTTTTAAGCTTAAGACGGATAGTGTCCGTCTTAAATAAAACTTACTGAAACATGAAATACTATACCATTATATATTTAATGTTGTGTGGTTTTTTTCAATTAAATTTGATGGTATAATATATTCATAAACTCACGAATAATGTTACTATCACTAATGATGGACAACCAGAACTCGCATATGTTTTAGTTACTAATGGTCGAATGTTTTGTTTGGAATGTCTAGAAAATTTGAAGAAGAAGAGGGTTTGAGAAATCAGCCGACACAAAAGGCGTGTAAAGACAGTATATACACCAAAAAGAGTAATACACTGACAAAACAGTCATGAAGATATGCGTTGAGATTTGAGAAGACAACGTTATTGAAGTTGAAATAACTGTGGGATAGGAATTGCTGTGAAATTTGATTGTACTTATTGTAGACTTGTTAGTTGTTACATTGTGATGTGGTACTGAGAAATATTTTAGCATATCGAAAGCTCCTTAATTGATCTGTATTCACGTGCCTTTTATTGTTGAAATATAAAAAATGGGAACTTTTCTTATGGTTCATGTGTTACTTTGATGAATTAATGATTTTACAGTAACATGAATACAGTATCATTGTTACTTTAAAAAGTAAATCATGTTCATGCGCTACTTTGATGAATTAGCGATGTTACAGTAACGTCGTTACTTACTGTACTATTGTTATTTTAATAAGTAAATCATGTTACTGCATCACTGTTACTTTAAATTTGTACAAAAAAATTGCCTTTTTTTAACTACTTTATACATCGTTTTATGTAGTAAACAAGCTAGATAGTTATTATTGTAACATTATTTCCGTGTTACTTTAATGAATCAACGTTGTAACAGACTTACAGTAATATTATTACTGTAATATTGACCCGCGTTTAATACACTAAATGAAACAAACATGATACAATAACACTCTATTACTATGATGAATGAATGATGTGATGTGACATGATATAATAAGGATTGATTGTCGTATTACGCAATACGATCTTATAATAACTAGGCTATATAGGATTTGAACCCATACCTTTGTGCATGGTTAGCACATCGCTCTCCCATTTGAGCTAATAGCATTTAAACAAACTACTCAAACTTTTAAATGAATGAATAAAAATAAATGAATCCTCCTCATACAATCAAAATGGTATAAAACGATGTAGTTATATTAACCACAAATACACTCCATATTATTCAAAACCATGCTTTTTAAGGAGTTTTCCGCGAGCACTGTATGCCAATAGAGGGTCCATACAATAAAATAGGTTCTAGAATATACTTTACATTATTATTGTTATAACATACTAGTCTTTGACCCATTATGTCATCACCACCACTTGAATTACACATACATAAAAACATACTTGTACAAAGAACATAACATAATTATACTACTAAGTTTCATAATGTTTACAAATTTAGACGATTATGATACCACAAAAACATAAATAGCATTACAAAAACACAAATACACAATTAGAGTAACACATATACAAAGTACATTGTTCGTTTAACACTGTCACAACATTGTAACCCTAGGATGAACTATCATAACACTGTTACACTATTACAGTATCATAACAGCATTACAGTATTACAATAATAGTGTACTACTGTTATAAAACTATTACAGTATCCCAAAATATTAATCATTATACATTTGTAACATTATCAAATCTACAGAACCAAAACTTCAACATTTCGCCACCTGAATTTTCAATAGACCTTGTAGTATTGAGTTTATTGTTTGTTTACATGCATCATCGTCTTCATGACTTGGAAACTTGTAGATTGCTGCCTAACTACGTAATTAATTAGCACAAGTTTATAGCTCCACCAAACAAGATAAACTACCAGCGGAATTTTAGCTTTCAGAAGTTTATTTTTATAGCTGACCTAGTCTATTTTAGATTTACAACTGAATCTTGAATCAACAACAAAATTAGCACCTTTTACATGAATTTATCACGGTTAGTCAATATAGAAATGAACTCATTTAATTCTTTACAAATTTCGTACGAGCCGCCATCAATTAAGAAGTTATATAGACTCCTTGTCATCTTCAATTCAAGTAAAAGCTTAGAAATTGAAAAATCATAAATAGTTAATAAAAAAAAAGCAATAAAACTGTAATCATAAATTAAAATCTCAATTGCAACAAATTATTCGTACTTAATTATGTTTGTTTATCAATTAACGAGCACAAACTCAACTTCGATATAAAAACAGAGAGAAATGAATCAAACCTTGCATATACTCAAGTCACCAAAATTTTCGAATTTAAAAATAAGAATCGCTAAAACAAACGAAAATCATTCTAAACAAATTAATTAACAGTAGAAACAAACAATAAAGAAAAAATGCACAAAAGTTTGGATTGAAGGAAAAATTACCTCTGATAATTGAAATTGAACCATCGCTAAAGATAAGAGCAATCTGATGATGATATATATATGATAATCGCCATGTCCATTTCTTATGCTCGATTAATGATAATTTTTTGATTGATTTTGTCTAAGAAAATAGAATCAATGTTAGTGTTATGAGATCTAAGAAATGACGTGAGGTGGAGATGAAAAAAGATAAAACTGAAGTTATCGTTAGAATTTGGGGTAATTTAGGGGATTTAGAGAAAAAGTTGATTATAGTGAGAGACAAGAGAGAGAACGTGAGACTCGGTTATGATGATTAACAATTAAAATGGGAGGCTTTAATTTGTCAATCAAGAATTAATTACAGCCGTTAATTTGTGTTAAATTGGATGGTGGAGATTTGCGGGACGTACTCACCTAAGATATGTGGACTCACCGGATGCAATTTATATATATAAATATATATATATATATATATATATTATCGCTTATCATTCTCTTACTTGATTCATATATGATGGTTTATCTATTCTATCATTGTTTTAATGTTATTTATGATCGAATGATGTATAAAATTATATTTACTCTTATGTTATGGAATCTATTTAAATTCCTTATGTTGGAACATGTTTGTATCGTGCTTTATTTATGTGTGTTTTAGTGTAATATGGCTGGGTGAAGCCCGAGTTATTTTCCACTGACTGTATCATTCATTTTTAATGAATGGATAGGTTGCATGTTGGTGTTTTTATGGGGCTTTGGACGAGTGAGCTAGCGAGCGTTGTGCTTACAACAATTAATCTTCACATTGTAGCTTTTATAGTAGTTCTGATTATTTTATTTGTGTTTTATCGAGGGATTGGGATCCCTTGTATTTATTCAAGTTACAATTTTGTATAAATTATTTCTTAACTATGTTTTGGTTTTATTATTTAGTGACATTCGTGGTTTTGATTTTAAAGTTTTAAATCTCGTATTTGCGCTGCAAATATATGAGTTTACTTTATTGCGAAATCGCGGGGTGTCACAACTGTTTACTCATATATTCCCTTTATCTCAATCATTTGTTTATCTTCTTTATTCTTTGTGAAATGTATTTTAATCAAATATAAACAAATGAGTGACACGGAGGGAGTTATTATTATATTTGTTTACGTAAGAATTTACTTTAGGTAAATCAAGGAGTATGATAAAGTCACTCCATTTTATTTAACGCCATTCAATACAATTATATAGAAGGATATCTGACTACAAGAATTCTTGTTTCAGGCGACTGTAATACGGCGACTGATTGTGACAACCCTCGCGAATGCGAAAATATAAAACATACAAGCATGTGAATTGTATAGCGGAAAATACGGTATTTTAAAAACCTTTATACATGCAAGATAGAAAAATACGAGGAGTGTCAAAATATTACAAACTAAATAAAAATACCACAAGAGACGTAGTCTCTCAAAGTGTTAACAAAAGACAAAGTAATTAGCAACTAGCTAAACAACGTCTAGAGGTGTTTCATCCAGGGACAACGCCCGCTAGCTCACACCCGAACCCAAAATAGCATAAGCAAAAAGCCATCCATGCAAGCAACCTGTTCATTCATGAAAAACATGAACGCCACAATCAGTGGGGAGTAACTCCGGGTTCTCCCAGCCATATCACATTAAACGTACATAGAAGGAAATACAAAAGTAAAATCATGCATATATGAATATACATGTGAGATACGATAAGAATAAATAGGCAATTCGATAAATAATGATAATAGCATATGGAATACAAATCCGAATCCATCATGTTATTCAAAGACTCGGGGAAGACACTCTTAGGCAACCGAATACGCTCACTAGGGCTTACATCTCACCGTTAGCGGTATAAGTTTGATAAGATTGAGACTCGACAAACAAACCATGCCAAGTCATTCAATGATCAATCATATAATCATTCATGTAATCATCCATCCAAACACACCGACACAATGACAACATCTCTCACGGTAAATGAAACGCACTAGCATCATGTACAATAGCAAGACAGGCCAATGGAAGCTCACGGGATAAGACATTTCCCGGAACCGTATACGATAAGACGTTTCGTATACTCATGACCTAGATAAACAAGTTCATGGGATAAGACGTTTCCCGGAATCATGTACGATAAGACGTTTCGTACACACAAGACTCTAATCCTCTCGGTAGGACGACGATAATAATACGGTCCTAGTCTAAACCTGGCCAGACTCTCAGAATAAGACATGTTCCGATTCGACATGTGGTAGGACGTTCCACATCCAAGACTCGATCATACAAAGACGTCGAGTACCCCAAATTCGACTAAACCACACGAAAGAGGCGGAAAGAGATCTATAGTCAAAAGTCAAGCTAGTACGCTACATGCAATAAACACCACCTCACATGTATACAACATTTGACGGTCGGGTCGATCAACGCATTGCGTTCGCCTCCTAACAACGTCGTCATATCCCCACTAAACATGCATACAAGCATCAAGGATACAACCCATCGCTCCGACATTCCAGTCTAACGAGTATAAGGGTGTAGCCGGGAAATGAGAGTTCATAGCACAAAATCATTAGTGCTCAATTCATAACATATGTAAAACCGACTCAAAGTGGGGCATACCAAAAACCGTCACAAAACATGTGATACAAGCGAAGAAAATATAATATATCCAAAACATTAATATTATAAGTCACTACGTAAAATTATACGATAAACGAATCATGCGAACTATTATAAATTACGAGTTTTAGAAATCATAGGAATAAAACACAGCCGTGTTCTAGGCCGGTGTAGAGGCCGGCGGCCGGTACCCCGGCTCGCGCTACAAGCCTAACACAAACACTCATGGAAAATGCAGCGTGTTCCAGGCCGGTCTAGGGGCCGGCAGCCGGGCACCCGGCCAGGAGCACATCTACACACAAAAATCACAAGTTTGGAAACTATTAAAACAAGGGTCCACTTCAAATGGTCATAACTAGAGTTCTAGATATGAAAATGCAAAAATTCCAAGTCGAGGTGATAGCTTATCCTCTTACGGTTCCAACGATAGGTCACAAGCCCAAAACAAGCAAGTAACGAAGGAGATATGATCATTTTACGAAAAGGGTCGGTGCAGTGAGTTCCCAGCCGGCCACTGGACCGGCGGCCGGTACTTCGGCCAGGAGCACCAGTTCACCCGAGAACTTCATCAAGCATTCAATCATTTTCAATTCTCATAATCTACTTCTATTAACTATCAACAATCAATATTCATCATCAACAATCATCAACTAACAACATTCATCATCAATAACATGAATCCTAAGCTTTCTAATCGTATTCTGAATACGAATTCTAACATAGAAGCATGTAAAACACGTAAATGATACCGAGTAACCCTTCACCGTTACCTTTTCGCGTCTTTAATCGTTTCTAAACCTTTCTAGTCTCCACCTACATACAATTAGATAATAAAAGATGAATATCATTCACCTTGAGAAAGACGGATAATTTAAAAAGCGAGAAAGACGGTAATTTTATTATCAATACGGATAGAGGAAGCTAAGAGGGGAAGAATAAGACGAACTTACGCGAATTTCGACAAGAAACGAGTGAGCTATGATGATTCAAAGAATGGAAAGATTATGGAGGCAAGGGTTTGATGGTTTCTTAACGAAGAAGGAAAGTTTTGATTTGTGTTGAATGAAAAATAGGTTAAGGGAGTATGAGGGAAATATAAGGGAAAAAGTCAAAGAAAGTCAAACTCGCCTTAAGACGGGATTCTCATGGAATATCGCGGAAATTCCAAATACGAACTCGGAAATTCTAAATTCGACTCGGAAAATTAAATTTACGATTAAAACTAAAATTCACCGAAAAGTTTCCGTAAAATATTTTTACTAGAAAATAGGGTACATTTGCGGGTGTTACAATAACCGTTATATGATAACCACTTTGTAAATAAACCATGACAAAATTTGCAAAATCAAAATCCTTTTGAAAACTGTAAAGCATTTTCAAAGGTGACTTAAAGTAGCGCGAAATGAGCAAAACTCTGTCCAAGTATCTAGTCAAAATCATTTCTCTACTTTGACTCAACACTCCTACAACCACACTACGGTTGTCTAGGGTAAGCATTCTAAAACTAGTCATTTTCAATACTCACTAAGCACAATGGCATACTCCCACTTCACAAGCCGAGTCGTTCTCCACTTCGAGTCGTTACTAATTTCCAAACTAGTCATTTTCAATACTCACTAAGCATAGTGGCAGACTCCCACTTCACAAGTCGATTCGTTCTGCACATCGAGTCGTCACTCATTTCCAAATTAGTCATTTTCAAATATCACTTAGACACATTGGCACACTCCCACTTCACAAATCGAGTCTTTTCGAGTAAGTGTGCTAGAATGGTCGATCTTGTTCTGATTCGTCGTAGGTCTCTTGCCTCAGCTTCTAAGATGTCATGAGCTAGTCAAGCAAATATTCGTACACCAAACCAGAATGACAATGATCAAATCCTAGCTGCATTCATCCATCTCCAGGAAAGTCAAGACCAAACTTATGCTCGCCTCAATGCCATGGAGGATCGAATTGTTGCCATGGAAACTAGACTTCCTCCTCCATACATTCCTCACAGTGTGCATGGTAACTTTCCACCTTTTGTGGGACAACCAGAAGTCAGTCCCAAGCCGGTTCCTACTGAATCTGAATAGCGAACCCAATACTTAGAGGAGTAACTAATGTATCTCAAAGGAGATGACATTTATAGAGAGAATAATCGTGAGTATGAAGCGGTGAACGCACAATTGCCAACCAACTTTAACATGACTGACATCCCAAAGTTCAAAGTGTATGAGAACCCTTAGGATATCCGTCTACCATTAGTGTACCTTTTATTATGAAAGATTCACTAGATACATAAGATCATCCTTCATCACATACAATCACGTACAATCACTACACGCAATCACATATATATAGTCACAATTGTGACCTTGTGTCACGTAGTTCATCAATACATAGTTTCATATAATCACAATGCGCAGTCACACTTTATCAAATACAATTATTTCCAAATATAATCACTTTAGAGCACTTTAGAGTCGCTATGATGTCCGCGATATTATCTACCCCTATTAAAAAGAACTTCATCCTCGAAGTTCAATCAGTTATCACTTTTAAGAACCAATTGCATACATTTATCACATCTACAGTCAACTTTTCACAGAGTTCATAATAGTATCACTGCAAGTACACATGAGTGCCCAAAACTTTTACTTTGAAAGGTATAACTTGAAAACATGCCAAACCCATAGTATTTAACACATAAACTTATGTAATCGAATCCATACGAAAATTAAATATATGAAGCACGTAACTTCAGGCAATTCTTATTCTTTGATTTAATACTTAATACTCCGGTGTGAGTTATCCACATATTAATTCATTAAACCAGGGAAAATTTCAATTCCAAGAAAGAAGCTAAACCCTTACACAAGATGCCACACGGAATATAAATATATAGTTGAATAACAGCACAACAATGTGTTTCCTTCAAATTTAAGCACTTAATTTTAATAGGTCAATCATAAAACATGCCATGTCGCCACAAAAAGTACTACCAAGAATTTGAACTTACTAAAGGTCATCCCCTGCCGTAAATTCACATGTTCACATTAAATTCATGTATATCTCGCGAAATCACGAGGTTGCTGCACAAGAAAGATAAAATTTCAACATTGTCAAACCTAGGTTTCAAGGCGTTCCTCCGGTACTCGGTCGAGTGAGGTTCACTTGGTCCTCTCTACTCGATCGAGTGGACTGCACTCAGTTGAGTGCATCAATCTAAAATAATACTTCAACTACTGATCTAGTCGTGCTCGGTCGAATAACCAGGTGCATTCGGTCGAGTTTAACGTACTCGGTCGAGTAGCCCATGTCACTCGGTCGAGTGCATCAGGAGAATGGTTCTCATCTTTATGCACATCCAACTTTCCGTTAATTACACAATAAGGGCAATACCAATGTAATTCAAAGTTCATATAGTATCCCATCTTAGCATTCAAGTTTAAAAACTACTAAACCTTGTCAAGTTAACACAAGTCTTGGCCTTATAAATCGACCCCCCTTCTTACTTTTTTTTCTTTGAAAAAAAGCAATCATAGTGACTCATAGGTGAGCCGGCGTAGAGATTCCTACATTTCTTAAGCTTCAATATCACTAGAATCGGGCGCGGGAGCAAAAATGAATTTATTTTAATTTCTGCAATTTCGTATCTCTAGCTTTAGTTTAAGAGTTAGGGCTTTGCAAGTTTCGTGCACATTTTTTGTCTGCTTTATCCCCAAAGAGAACCCATTTGGACATACATTAGCCCATGTAGTGACCCCGTCGCTGAAAGAAAAGTGCATAAAATTTCATAACCGATTACACACAGAAGAAGATTGTTCCAAACACCAAATAAAAGTTCACATAATGATGACTGATGGGGATGAACAACTAAAAACTTAAGCTACGCCTCGCCGATCCTAATCCTCTTCCATGTTCTCATCATTAGATGCTCCGGAAGGCCCCTCGCCATGACCCTGGCCTGACGTGCATGCGCCCTTATCCCCTGTAGGAAATGGGTACCAAATTAGGCACCCCACGGCTCGGTAAGACAACCATACCCATGACAAATAGAGGTTCCCTAGTGTAGATACCTTAGCTTTACACCTTCCGCCAACCGCCCAGTGATGATTGGGTTCCATGTTTGGTACACGGAACAATTTATAACAGTTCGTACGTTTATCGTCAAGTGATAGCTCAAACACTTGTGTCTACCCCTTGGTCGTCATCGTTGTACCGGTACGGTCGTTTTGACAGTCATTAAAGTTCATTTGGAGTTCGGGTCGAAAACCACTTCATTTTCTAGAAACCGTTTTAAAATGCTGAGTTGGAGCGCTTTAGAATATTCTGGATATTTTATTTAATATTTAAAAATTTAGCTTTTTGAAAAAACTTATCTCATATCTTTTAAGGAAGTATAGATCTACCACAATTCCATAAAAGAAATGTGAGAATCTTTCTTCCGCGGAAGGAAACCTCTGGGGAAATAACGTAGCAGGTGCTGCGCCCCTTCGAAGGATCGTAGCTCATGCTGCGCCCCTTTCCCAGCATGTTTTCTCTTTTTTTAGAATATTTTCGAGATATCTTTCCAAAGTTTGAGTCATTCCAAAATTCTAAATATTTTCTAATATAAAAGGAGAGTTTCGTGCTCACTTTTAGGCACGCGAGTGTTCTGCCCTTCTCTTCTCTCTTTGCATTCTAGACCTTGCTCTAAGCTTTTCGACATCTACGTGCTTGATCAATCGACCACGTAAGCTTAGATCTTTCTGGGTACCCGTCACGTTTACATGTCCGATTAGTTTGACAACTACACAATCAACCAATCAATCAATCAATTAATCAATCGATTTTTTAATCTTTTAACGAGGGCCCTTTCTGCATATATTCGAGTCGAGCAATCGCTAAAACGTTAACTTAGTTAATATCTCGTTCGTCAAACATGTAAGTCTGAGGGTGTAAATCCCGTATTTTATTATTTTTATTTATTATTCGTTCAATTAATGTAAGATTCACGTCAGAAATAAACTCAAAGCCGATTTTAATCACAACTTTTTTATAAATTTTTTTTAGCAGTAATCATGACGTTGGGAAGGATTGCAGCAGCAGCTGCGCCTTCTGGAAGGATCGAAGCATTAGTTGTGCCTCTTTCAGAGGCTGCCTTTCTTCTTCTTCCTCTAGTTTCTGTAAACTAGTTCTTATTATATTTTCTTTGTTTATAAAGCACCAAACTAGGGGTCAAGACAGAAATAGGAACCAAACAAGACAATCAAACAACAAGATAGAAACCCTGAACTCAAGACTGTCAAGACTAGAACAGACAGGTTTAAATTCAGTGAATCCCAAGCAAAACTCACCCACTAAGACTAGCAAAAGTGATTGACTTAGGCTTAGGCCAACAAACTAAGACTAGCACACGTTTTTTAAAGGTTTTAGCTTACCAAGACTTGCACAGGCTAGAAGGAAATAGAGTAAAGACTCTTGTTTTCATTCATACATTCTGAGTTTTACACATGGCAAAATGGCTCTTTATATAGAGCATTATAAGAGATATTCACCACATAAATAAAGCTACTTTTAAGGTCTTGAAATGAGCCTTACAAAGACAACAAAATAGGTGCAAAAGTCTACTAATAAGACGAGCTAGACAGACTGCAAATCCTCAGAAAAGTGATTGCAAAAGTGACATTGTCCCTTTCCAAAAATGGCAATGCTGTGCAAGCCGTTGTAGTTCTTGGTTTGGCTATTTGCTGCTCCATATAAGGCCTTGCGAGAGACTACTATGACCTTCCCAAAGACCTTAGTAAGATGCCTTTGAACATATTTGTTGGCCTCAATGCCTGACTGGCTCTTAGAATGACCTCTGAATTTTTGGGCTGGTTTACTTGGACTTCAAGGGATAACTGGGAAAATATCTCTTGGACTTTTATGTAACCAAGGGTCTCAACTAGATGGGAATAAAAGTTGGAGCCCTTGCTTGGACAGCTGCTGTAGGATATCTGGCCTGGAACTGTTGTTGGTCTGGGCTAGTTCTTCCTGGTCTGTCTGAATGGCCTTGGGCCATGTTGCTCTGACTGATGGTGTTGGTGTTGTTGCCTTGTCATGGTTCAATGATGTTTCAAAGTGTGTTGGCCTCCTAGCTCCTGCTTCATCCTCCCTTGGTTGAAAAGATTTGAATATCAAATCCTCAGAATTCTCCTCTTTACTGTCATAGTAAGGACTGAGGTCTCCTATGTTGAATGTGCCATGAACCTCATACTCCCCTGGCAAGTATACCTTGTAGCCATTGGCTCCCACCTTCTCAATGATCTCAAAAGGTCCTTATGATCTTGGCATGAGCTTGCTCTTCCTTTTGCTTGGGAACCTTGCTTTCCTGAGGTGCAACCATACCAGATCACCTGCCTGAAACTCCTTCTTTCCTCTTGGCACCTTGGCTTTGTTTTTGTACTGATAATTGGCTTTCTCTATTTTCTTCTTGACCTGCTCATGTAGGTTAAGCATTTGTTCCACCCTTCTCTTGGCATCATATTTCAGCACTTCCTTAGGCACATTGGACAATTCTAGGGGCATGAGTGGGTTACTGCCATACACCACTTCAAAAGGGATGTGGCCAGTGCTTGATGAGGGGGCTCTATTGAAAGCAAATTTTGCCTGAGCTAGCTTAAGGTCCCAATCTCCCAATGACTTCTTGACAATGCACCCGAGTATCCTTCCCAAGGTTTTGTTGGTGACCTCTGTCTGCCCATCGGTTTGGGGATGGTGAGAGGTGCTGAAGAGTAGCCTAGTATTTAGTAGCTTTCAGAAGTATCTCATAAATTTTGTGTCTCTGTCTGAGACAATGGACCCAGGCCCCCCATGAAGTATGACTATCTCCTTGAAATACAGCTCAGCAACCCCTGATGCATCCTCAGTCTTCTTACATGGCACAAAATGGGCCATCTTGCTGAACCTGTCAACCACTACCATGATTGAATCTTTTCCCCTTGGAGTCCTTGGCAAAGCAATAATAAATTCCATACTAATGTCTTCCCAAGGCTTATCAGGCACAGGTAAGGGTGTGTAGGGTCCTGCCTGGATGGAACTCTTTGATTTTTGGCAGGTAGAACATCTCCTAAGGACAGCCTGAACATCCCCCTCCATTCTAGGCCAATAATATTGGTCTTGTAGGATGTCCAGAGTCTTTTACACCCCAAAATGTCCTGCTAGTCCATTAGAGTAGACTTCCCTCACCAGCAGGTCTTTGTATGAGTCTCTAGGGACACACAACTTGTTCCCCTTAAACATATATCTCTCCTCCAACAAGTACTTAGTCTCTTTGGTGTTAGAACTGTTCTGTAAGGAAAACCAATCTTCCATGAAATCAGGATTATCTTTATAAATTTCCTTCATAAATTCAAAGCCTAATACCCTTTGCTAAATGGTCACTAGCATAGAGTGCCTCTAGGCAGGGCATCTGCCACCACATTTGCCTTGCCCTCCTTGTGTTTGCTTGAGAAGTTGAATGACTGGAGGTACTCAACCGACTTTGCATGCCCGACACTGAGCTTGTGTTGGCCATTTATGTATTTCAAAGCCTCATGGTCTGAATGAAGCACAAAAGGCTTTGGCTTAAGGTAGTGGCTCTAGTACATGAGGGCTCTCACCAAGGCAGAAAATTCCTTATCATATGTGGAGTAATTGAGCTTGGCTCCTTTGAGTTTTTCACTGAAAAAGGCCACATGGTTCCTTCCTTGAATGAGCACTACTCCAATTCCCACCCCACTAGCATCACACTCTACCTCAAAGGCTGCATGTGCTTGCTCAGTCCATCTGAACTCACCCTATTTAATTCCCTCTGTCACAGGCACCATGATGGTGCTAAACCCTTGTATGAACCTTCTATAAAAGGAGGCTAGACCATGAAATCCCATCACTTCAGTGATGTTCTTGGGAGTGGGCCAAGACTTAATAGCTGCAATTTGTCTTGGTCTACAGATATGCCCTTAGCAGAAATGACATATCCTAAGAATTTGACCTCCTCAGTCATGAAGGTACACTTCTCCATTTTCCCAAAGCGCTTGTGTTCTCTTAATTTTAGAAATAGCATTTTCAAATGCTTTAAATGTTCATATTTGCTCTTGCTATACACCAGAATATCATCAGAATATACCACAATGAAATGGCCTATGTAAGGCCTCAGAACTTCAGTCATGAGTCTCTTAAATGTGCTAGGAGCATTAGAGAGACCAAATGGCATAACCAGCCATTAATACAGCCAGCTTGGTGTTAAATGTTGTTTTCCACTCATCTCCCTCCCTAATTCTCACTTGGTGGTAGCCCTGTCTGAGGTCTATCTTGGAAAATAGCCTGGCTCCACTAAGCTCACCCAACATGTCATCCAATCTTAGAATGGGGAACTTGTACTTGACAGTGATGTTGTTAATGGCCCGACTGTCAATGCACATCCTCCATGAACCATCTTTCTTAGGGACTAGGAGGGCAGGTATTGCACAAGGACTCAAAGACTCCCTAACAAAGCCCTTGGACATCAGTTCCTCTACCTGCCTCTATAACTCTTGAGTAGACTTGGGATCACTCCTGTATGCTGGCCTGTTAGGCAGCATGGCACCTGGTATAAGGTTTATCTGGTGCTCTATGCCCCTCAGAGGAGGTAGTCCTGATGGTAATTCCTCTGGGAATACATCTTCATGCTCATTGATCATCTCCCGCACTTATGAAAAAAACCTCAACTGGTTTCTCAACTTGTTCAGACAATAGGAAGTACACAGGTTGCTCATGTTGTACCTCTCTGAGCATGGCTGCCTCTATGAGAAAAAGAACCTCCTTGGACCCACTGGTGCTAGGACTACCATAGTCCCTGGTGTATGGAGGTAAAGGTGTAAGAACTATCCTCTGACTCCCTTGCCTGAAGGTATACACATTACTCTTCCCCTTATGCAAGGCATCCTTATCAAACTCCCATGGTCTCCCTAGTAGTAGATGGCATGCATCCATTGGCACCACATCACAAGTTACCTCATCCTTGTAGTTACCTCCAATGGAGAAAGGCACTAGGCATTGTTGATCAACCCTCATTTTAGCACCCTTGTTGAGCCACCTGAGTTTATATCGATTTGGGTGGGGTGTGGTCTCCAAGTCAAGCTTTTTAACCATGGTAATTGATGCCACATTTGTACAACTACCCCCATCTATTATCTCATTGCAGACCCTCCCTTGAATGGTGCACCTGCTCGTGAAGATCAAGGATCTCTGGTCTTCTTCTAGAGGTTGATGCTGAGAATGCATAACTCTCCAAAGAACAAGACTGTGACCAGTGTCTGGTGGAGCTACTAATAGAGGGGCATCACTCTCCTCCTCCTCCTCTTGATCACCTATCTCCTCCTCATGCTTATATTCAATGAACCCTTCCTTCTCCAACTCCATCATTTCTACTGCAGTCAAGGCTCTTCTTGAAGGAAAGTCCCTCTTAAAATGGCCATAGCCCTGACATTTATAACACTTTCTTTTCTCTTCTGAGGGAGTGAGGGTAGGTTGCTGACCCACATGGGCTTTTCCCTTTTCCAAGGGGTTGCTATTTACAACTGCAGGGACCCTAGGACTCTCCCCAATCCTTACCCCAGTGTAAGGTTTACTTGCAGCAGGTTTGGTGAAAGGTTTGGTTATTTCTTTTCCCATTTTTTCAAAGCTAAGGGACATGTTAACCACATCATCAAAGGACCACAGAGGTTGCATTCTAACCTTGTTAGCAATGCTGTGATTTTGATCTTCTAGGAACCTAGCAATTCTCTGTTCAGGTTTTTCAGTAATGTCACACTGAAGGGTAAGTTGTTCAAACTCTCTTAGGTATGACTGAACAGATTTTTTATTTTGTTTCAGCTTAGACAGTTTGATAAAAAGGTCTTGAGTATAATCCTTAGCAACAAATTTATCCAGCAATTTCTTTCTTAACTTAGACCAAGACTTGTTGGGTTCCTTGCCTTCCCTAGCTTTTAGACTCTTAGTTTCATATCACATGGAAGCATACCCTTTTAATTTCAGAATAGCTACCTTAAAAGCCTTAGCATCATTGTAACCTTTATACTCAAAGACTCTTTCTATGTCCCTAAGCCATTCTAATAAATCATCAGGGTTTAAACTACCAGAAAACTCAGGGATGTCTACCTTGAGATGTTTATCAGTGAGCCCATGGAATCAAACTCTGCTCCTAGTTGATTCATCTGAGTCTGAAGGCTCCTCTTCTTCAGGTGGTCTGACTCTGCCTTCTGGTGGACCCATGCCTCTCCCCCGACCTCTGCCTCTTCCTCAAGCAAAAAGTTGGTTGCCTATGACCTGATCCAAGGCTCTGGTTAGGGTGGTTATAACCTCAGCCAGGTCCTCCATCCTTGCTTCCATTCTTGCTAATCTCTCTTCACTCATTGGGCTGTTTTTGTATTTTTGAATGTAGTTTGGTAAAAATGAACTCACAATAAAATGAACCAAGCTATGATGACAAATTTGGAGCACCAAACTAGGGGTCAAGACAGAAAGAAGAAGCAAATAAGACAATCAAACAACAAGATAGAAACAGTGAACTCAAGACTGTCTAGACTAGCAGAGACAAGTTTAAATTCAGTGAATCCCAAGCGAAACTCACCCACTAAGACTAGCACATGTGAATGACTTAGGCTTAGGCCAACAAACTAAGACTAGCACAAGTTTGTTAAAGGTTTTAGCTAACTAAGACTTGCATAGGCTAACAGGAAATAGAGTAAAGACTTGTTTTTCATTCATTCATTATGAGTTTTACACAAGGCAAAATGGTTCTTTATATAGAGCATTACAAGAGATCTCCACCAAATAAATAAAGCTACATCTAACGGCTTGAAATGATCCTTACAAAGACATCAAAACAGGTGCAAAAGTCTACTAATAAGACGAGCTGGACAGACTGCAAATCCTCGGAAAAGTGACAGCAAAAGTGACATTGTCCCTTTCCCAAAATGGCAATGCTATGCAGGTTGTAGTAGTTCTTGGTTTGGCTGTTTGCTGCTCCATATAGGGCCTTGAGAGGGAGTACTATGACCTTTCCAACGACCTTATTAATGCTACTACAGGTCACACAAAAGTAAGATGCCTTTGAACACATTTGTTGGCCTCAATGCCTGCATGGCTCTCAGAATGACCTCTGAACTTGTGGGCTATTTTACTTAGACTTCCAGGGACAATTGGGAAAACATCTCCATGACTTTTCTGTAGCCAAGGGTCTCAACTAAATGGGAAAATAAGTTGGAGCCCTTGCTTGGACGGCTGTTCTAGGATATCTGGCCTGGAACTGTTGTTGGTCTGGACTGGTTCTTCCTGGTCTGCTTGAATGGCCTTGGACCTTGTTGCTCTGACTGATGGTGTTGGTGTTGTTGCCTTGTCATGGTTCAATGAATGTTCAAAGTGTGTTGAGCCCATAGCTCTTGCTTCATCATCTCCTGGTTGAAAAGATTTGAGCATCAAATCCTCAGAGTTCTCCTCTTCACTGTCATAGTAAGGACTGATATCTTCTATGTTGAATGTGCAATGAACCCTATACTCCGTTGGCAAGTCTACCTTGTAGGCATTGGCTCCCACCTTCTCTATGATCGCAAAAGGTCCCTCTGCTCTAGGCATGAGCTTCTTCTTCCTTTTGCTTGGGAACCTTTTTTTCTTGAGGTGCAACCATACTAGTGTTGGAGCGAGTGTCCTCAACAATAGTGCGATCACATATTTAAATCTTAATAATAAGAATACAAAGGGATGATGAATATTATAGTCAACTGGTCAACATAAATCGGTAATGATTGGCACAGTTGAGTTTGACGTTACAGTCGTATGACGGTGGTGATCAGTTGATCCCTTGAGGTCACACCTAAAGGACAATCCTCTAATCATGTAAGTTAATTAATTGTATAGCGATACAGATTCATTAATCCCTTAATTTTAACAAGATTAAAGTGAGAATTATATCTTATTGTATTTTGATTAAATAAGATTCATTTTAGTAATTTAATCGTTATATTACTAAGAATGCATAATGTTTATGAAACATTTGAGATAAGCAAAATTGGTCGATTATAATTACAAGTTGTTGTAGATTATATTAACCAAATATGAGATGACCCATTTTATTTACATGTAATTATAAAATATGACTTAAAATTTTAAGTCTAATTTATTTGTTATGAAATTGCATTTAAATTAGTTAAATGCACTTTTATAAGCTAAATTACATGTTACATGTCACATGTCACATGTGTGACAAATGACAAAATCACAAAAATAAAATGGACTCCATTTTATGGAGACAAAACCGATTATGGTGGGTTTTAGGGTAGGATTTGTTGGAGTGACTGTCCTAAACAATAGTGCGGTCACATGATTAAATCTCAATAATAAGAATACAAAGGGATAATGTATATTATAGTCAACTGGTCAACCTAAATCGGTAACGATTGACTCAATTGAGTTTGACGTTACTGTCGTATGACGGGGGTGATCATTTGATCCCTTGAGGTCGCACCTAAAGGACAATCCCCTAATCATGCACATTAATTAATTGTATAGCGATACAGATTAGTTAATCCCTTAAATTGAACTAAGTTTATATTAGTGAGAATAGTATCTTATTGTAATATGATTAAATAAGATTCATTTTAGTAATTTAATCGTTATATTATTAAGAATGCATTATGTTTATAAAATATTTGAGATAAGCAAAATTGGTCGATTATAATTACAAATTGTTGTAGATTATATTAACCAAATATGAGATGACCCATTTTATTTACATGTAATTATAAAATGTGACTTAAAATGTTAAGTCTAATTTATTTGTTATGAAATTGAATTTAAATTAGTTAAATGCACATTTATAAGCTAAATTACATGTCACATGTCACATGTGTGACAAATGACAAAATCACAAAAATAAAATGGACTCCATTTTACATATGAGGCACCGGTTTTTGAGGAGCTACAAGGGTAGGACTTTAGGCTTGACTAGGTGTTCTAATTGAGAATTAGATCACATGATTACCTAACCTAAATCTAGGCCGAACCTATTGCCTTGTGAAGACAATAAGGAAAAGCACCACCCTTCCCCATGGCATGCATGTGCCGGCTCCATAAGGGAGAAAAAGAGAAGTGTTTTCTCTTATTAATACTCACTTGATCTCATATGTGTAGTATGTAACTTATCTCTCAATATCTCTACTTCTCACTCTAAAAGAAAAGCTTAAGAGAAGCTTCAAACTACTTTGGTTCATCAATCACTAATAAAATTTACTAAGAGTAGTAATATTGTTTATTAGTCATATTGTTAAGGGTTACTACATCATATACTAGTGTAGTATTTTGAAGGATATTAAAGGGGTAGTCTTGGGTGCATCTAAAAGGAGTGTTCTTATACTAAGAACTTGAAGATCATCCTCATATTTTAAGCTCAAGAACAAGATTAGGAAGGTGTCCTAATCTTGTGCCCAAAATCGTTTATGTTCAATGTAAGGAGAAATTTCTTTTCCTTCTTTTTATTTTGTTATGCATGCATAAGATCCATTAGTTTAATGAGTAAACTAATTACAAGATGATATAAGAAATGTCTAATATCGAGTTTAAGAAACTTTCGGGATTTAGGTCATTACTGTTGTTCTAATTAAGAATTAGACAAAATAATTACCTACCTAAACCTAGCCCTAGTCTATTACATTGCTATGACCAAAAGTAATCCATGCTCACCCTACCCTTGCATGTGGCCGGTCGTGCCTTCCTAAATAAGGAGATGTTTTCTCCTTATTTGTATTCATTCATCTTATAAGTAATTTTATATATACTTATCTCACTAAAAAAACCCCTTCTCACACTAAAAGAAATTTGAGAAATTTCACTTGTGTTCTAATACTACTAATAATATTACTTAGAGGAGTAATAGACATATTAGTGATATATTAAGGGCATCTCACAAATTATACTAGTGTAGTAATATTTGAGATTTTTGGGTATTGTCTTGGTGCAACTAATTGGAGAGTTCTTATACAAAGATCTAGGAGTTCATCCCTCATATTTTAAGCTCTAGAACAAAGTATGAAGGAGTCCTATTTTGTGCCCAAAATCCGTTCAAATCAATATAAGGAACAATTTCTTCTTCCTTCTTTGTATTTTGTTATGCATGCATAAGTTCCTTATAGTTTAAGAGTAAACTATTTATAATATGATATTAGAAATGTCTAATATTGAGTTAAAGAAACTTACAAGCGGAGCCAAGAGCTTTGGTTGTTGCATGCATAATCGATTTATAGTTTTTTTGAGTTGATGTAACTTAAAGAAAACTAGTAATTTGTGTTTTATGAGATAAATTCACAAAGTCATTTGCATGTCAGTATATTCTGGTCCTAATATGATTTTAGGTCATTTTGATGATTTATGGAAATTTATATTGTTCAAGTATGATTTTTAGTATTTTTATTACATTTTAATGAGTAAAATAATGTTTAAAATGCTAAAAATAGTTAGATTTATCTTATGACCGTAAAATATTTACACAATATCACACATGCATTTTACTTACTGTATGTAAAATTTCGTGTGAAGTGGACTTATTTCTCATGATTTCTAAGTTTTATATGATAAAATGATATAAATAAAGGTCAAATGGTTAAAAATACTTCTGCTTTGAATCTGAACATGAAATTTTATTATGATGTTACATTTATATTTTATTGTCATACTAGAAATGTTCAGACTTATGTGATTTTTCTAGCATGATTTATGAATTTTTAATGTAAAAATGGCATAAATAGTGACTTATTTAGCAAATATAGCTAAAATAAATTTCAAGTCATGAGAAAATTATTCCTGGTTGAATAAATGTCTCACATTTTATATCTAAAGTTGAAAATTTAATTTGATTATTTTTCACATGCTTTATGAATTTTATTTGATAAAACCGATAAAGCGCAACCGATATTTCTTAAAACCGATTCGAAATTTTTAACCATGATTTTTGATATTATGAGTGTCATGAAAATGTCCCAGAATATATAAAATTTAAAATTTGAAATTTGAAATTATTGTAATTAAATTTGGATTTATTTGATTAAAATATGATTATAAAGTCTAATTTTGAGCAATTATATAACAACAAGTTGAATTATTGTCAAAAACTGAGTGATGACTAATTTTTGAGTCCTAAATCAGTTAGGATAATTAACTTTGACTTAAATATGATTTAAGTATTGTTTGGTGATTTTAACAAGTTATTATCACGCATTTCTGTAAAACCGTGTTGTATACGATATAAACCGTAATATAGGGCAATTTGGCATTTAATATGAGCATGTTTTATACTTATTATAATGCTGCATTTTTATTTATGAATGTCATATTTTTGTTTATGTAATTTTGAATTATGTAATTTTTCTTGTATGGCCTTAGTTTTAATCGATATTGCCCGAAATGTAAGGGAATATTGATTCGGTTGTAATTTAAGGTGATCTCGTATCATTTTTATTGTATTATATTATTTTACAAATTTATAATAGGAAAGTATTGTAATTTTATTATATAATTTATAATTATTTGTAATACCGGAGTTTCCCAATGACGGTGCCATTCGGAAAGGAGTTTCGAGAGAGACTGTGACCTTGAGAGGCGTGCTTATGAAGTTCAAGGGACCAAAGGAGTTGGTTTCCGAATTTGTAATACATTATATGATTTTCTATTCAAGGAAAGGCCATACTAGGAGTTTTACTTTTATGCTTGCATTTTATTTAATATGTTTACATGCATTGCCAAATCGCCATAACACGACATGCATATTTTATCAAGTATTCGACCGTGTCAATTAAAATTATCATTAATTCATCGATTTAGTTCACTTAAACGAAATAGATAATAAATTGTCATGACCTCTTATAATAAATAATTGAGATCAAGCCTTACCAAATTGTAGAACCCATGAATCCCAATTTCGCAAGGAAGTAGGCTCGACTCACCGAGCTGCTAAACTTGTTACGTTGGGTAAGTGGGGTAATAAAGGTTATTATTTCGAAACTTGGATTGAGCTCAACGGAAGTATTCGCGACCGTAGCCGCATGTGTTCCGGGCTTAAGATAAATATTAAAGTAATATTATCGACCGAGAGTTCTAATTTAGAATCGATTAAAGAGTTAATCCACCGAATTATGTTAATAAGGGATGAATCGGCTCACCGTGCCCAAGTTGATATAAATTTGGATCTCGGAATCATTTATAATAGTTGGGTAGATGTCACTATTTAAATGTTAAAACTTGTTTAAAGTGTTTACAAGCATTTAATTCGATAAAAGTTGACATTTCCTTCATCTCATTTTTGTAGTCAATATTATTTATTCGCAATGGCAACTTCAAATTCCAACGCTCCGACTCTCACAAACGTTTCATGGCTTCGATCCTTTATGGATCAATGCAAGTTAGAAAAGAATGGCGCTAATTTTGCCGAGTGGGATGCGCAACTCCGCTTGGCCGCGGAAGGTGACGACAAGCTTCGTTACCTTACCGAAGCCTCTCCCGAAACACCTAATTAAAGGTCAACCGCCGCCGCAAGGCGAGCCTATGAGGCTTACCAAAAGGAAGCCGCCGCGATCAAAAATGTTTTGATCTTCTCAATGGAGGCCGATATCCAAAGGAGTGCGATAAAGATGAGAACCGCCTACGAGATCTATGCCAAACTTGTGACTATGTTTTCACAAACTCCAGAATCATTCAATATGAGACGGCTTCCGCATTTTTCTACATGAACCTAAGAGAGGGCCAAAAGGTTAGCCCTCATGTACTCAAATTGATTAAGCATGTTGAGACTCTTAAATTGCAAGGGGTTGACATTCCCGAACAACTCGTTATTGACTGTGTACTACACTCCTTGGGGAAAATCAAAGCATATGTGCAGTTTAGGGTAAACTACAATAAGCAAAATATGCAAACCTCTCTTCATGATTTGCACAAGATGCTTGTGCAAGCGGAGAGAGACATGGGGCTAAATGTTAGCACCACCAAGGATGTACTCTACATCAATAATAAGAGTAAAGGGAAGTTCAAGAAAAGTGCTTTCAAGGGGAAGAAGCCCTCCACCTACAAAGGCAATGGAAACGCTATTGAGAATAGCTCACCCAAGCCTAAGATATGTGCCTCAACCGAGGACAAGTGTCATTATTGTAATAACATAGGGCATTGGAAGAGGAATTGCACCAAATATCTAGGAGATATCAAAGCTGGAATGATTGTTTCAGTTGGTAAATTTTCATCCATATATTTTATGTTATGATCTCAACTTTGATAGATAGATACAAGTTGTGATTCTTACCCTTTTAATTGTAAATAGGGCACCCAAGCAAGGACAAGGGCAAGGACAAGCAAGCCTAATGAGGCTCTTCGAGGGAAGCTAAGGTCGCCACCCATGGATGAAGACATATGGAAGCTTGGACTTATTTTGTGTTGTCTTCTTTATTGGGTTGTATTTTGAGACATTGTTTTAGAAACTCTTAATTTCCTTGTTTGAAAATGGAAATTTGTTTATTTCGTTTATTAACAAATAGTTGTAATTTGATATTAGTGACTTGGTTTTCAACCCAAGTCACTCGGTTTATGGAAACTTTTTCATTCTAAAACTTGTCATTATACTCTACTTGCACTAATAACATAAATTCTATCGACTCATATTGATATTATGATGATTGAATCATTATAATAAAAGGCTAAGAATTTGATTCTCGCTTTGAAAGATCAATTGTTAAGTCAAATTAAGTTATTGAACTCAAAGTAGGGAAACTACCAAACCAATTGGCCACACCACTTATTAAGATGGTATTTGACATGAATATGAGTTCACCTCTTTAGCTTATAAAATTAGTCTATCTCAAAGCTAAGATTCGATGTCTTTACAATAAAGTCTTTAGTATATCACTTTAAGGTTATGTTATGATGCTACTAACTCCCTCATGCGTATGAGTACAAAGTTGTTTATGGCTCATATGCTATCTTGAAAGAAAATAGTTGTATTTTTCTAAAGATAGAGTGGGAGAAAATATGCCACAACGTAAAACTAGTGAGGAAACCAAAAGAAAATGTTCTTAGGTTAGACTCAAGACTAGTGATGAGATCAAAAGAAAATGTTCTTGATATAATAAGATTGTGATCTATGAAGTGGAAGCACCTAGAAATTTTAAAATTCGATTTTCTAACATAAGTGACTTATGAAACTAAATGGAATCTATGCAAAGAAATGATGTATTTGGAATTGTCCAATTATAGTTGCATGGATAGACATGAAGATGTCTGCAAAAGCTAAGTTAATGTGTAACTATGCTTATATTCAAATCATTAGTAAAATACCTCATAGTAGGTGTGTACAAGATACACAACAAAACGACATGTCCATATAGGGATTCGGTATAGGATGTGTACATGACACAAGCCTGAGGTATTTACAAGATATTATGATGATCCTTTCTATTATGTGATATAAGAAGAGTTTCACTCAAATTGTCGAAAAATCATGTATAGACATGAAGTTCAGTGGGAGAAATTGTTTTCCACGTGAATGACGTATCACTCATTGTGAGTGACGTATTCATATTACCGTTTGAAAGGAGTGGTTGGATTTTAATGAAAGAGGGAAACATGTATACTAAAATCAAAATCTATTGTCGAATAGAAGATTTTAGCTTGGCATTTAGAAAAGTGTCTTATATCGATAAGATCCTTTATCTATTTCAACAAGTTAAATAGGTTATTTATGTTAATAAAAGTGGGATCACTATGAAAGGGTCATAGTCATCCACTGAACGTAAGAGTTGTTGATCACATAAGTACTAATGTATCCGCCATTAGACCAATCATGTATGCCATTACATACACCTACCTAAATAAATTGTATTCTAGGAGCATGACAAGCCTATAACAAATAAATCCACATGAGTGTCATTGGATAGCCTACAAGAACATCCATAGAGTTCTCAAGGAGAACTAGGGATATATTCTTGTGTTTGGTAGAGAAAATTTGGATATGTGGTAAAGGTTACACAAACCCAAATTTCCAAACTTATAAGGATTTATCCGAATCCTAGGCGTACCTTTGTTATACAAGAAGCGAATAACTAAAAGGATGATTGAAGAGTCAATCATTATAAATTCTACAAATAGAGACCTAGTACATTATGATGAGGATAAGGTGGCTTACAAGGAGCTAATGGTAGATCCTTTCACCTAAATACCTATTAGTTATCATGATAACGAGTGGGAGCATCTTTCAAGTTAAAGAGTCAACACTAGATAGAGATATAAGCATGTACGTAGATGAATTCATGTTATTAGGAATAACGTTGGATGGAAGGAAAAAGCAATTCACAAGGTTGCAATAAATGAATACATGGTATATTCATTATCCAAGCCTTTATTCCATTTAATAAGATCGTCATGAATTGTCATGGACGAAATTAACTTTAGATTATATGATATGAAGAAATAACATTGTGTTGATTGTTCATATATGATAATCACATTTATCATTTGAGTTTCTAAAACTCGTTTTTGTGCTTTGTTATATCAAAATGGGTGGTAGAGACAATATTGAACCCCATTAAAGTGGATTGGATTAACATAGCATTGGCCCCTAATTGCTTATATGAGGTAACTTCTCAAAGTGACTAGAGTGTGATGCGATTGATGGTAAGTTCAAGTGTCATACGGTCATAAGGGATGACCAGTCGATCACATAGATAGATTGTAAGGGACAATCTGTCGGGAAGTGACCACTTATGGAGTTCTAGAAATTCTTGTAGCCTGGTCGTGGCAAGAGCTACTATAGTATTCTTTTTGAGTCAATTCTTTGACTAAAGACTGTTTGCCTAAACGTGCCACAGTTTCAGAGTGATTTTGATTTATGCTCTACGACCTTCGTAACTGGGGTCAAATGGGCATCTTTTTTGTCATGATGAGTTGTGGCTATGCAAAGGGAATAGTACGATAGGAATTGTCCACCCCTTTTCAGGGTTGTTTTAAAATCTCAAGGCCACTCGAGGAGGAGTAAGCTGAAAATGCGTGGCCACGCTCGGAAGGTATCTATGGTAGATAATTCCGATCAGACAGTTACTCTCCATATCGAGGAAACCACTCTTGATAAGATCAAATTCAAGTACGACTTTCAAGAGACCTTGCATTGAGTAGGAGATTGTAATAGGACAAGAGAATTGGAGACGCACACTTGTCTCGGACAAGTGGGAGATTGTTGGAGTGAGTGTCCGTAACAATAGTACGGTCACATAATTAAATCTTTATAATAAGAATACAAAGGGATGATGAATATTATAGTCAACTGGTCTACATAAATTGGTAACGATTGGCTCAGTTGAGTTTGACGTTACTGTCGTATGACGGTGGTGATCAGTTGATCCCTTGAGGTCACACCTAAAAGACAATCCCCTAATCATCAAGTTAATTAATTGTATAGCGATACAGATTAATTAATCCCTTAATTTGAACAAGATTAAAGTGAGGATTATATCTTATTGTAATATGATTAAATAAGATTCATTTTAGTAATTTAATCGTTATATTACTAAGAATGCATAATGTTTATGAAACATTTGAGATAAGCAAAATTGGTCGATTCTAATTATAAATTGTTTTAGATTATATTAACCAAATGATAAGTGAATATTTGTATGATTTTAACCCCCACTCTAGCTCGGTTTTGTATGTCATTTGTGCTTTGTTAAGCCATTTTATGAGCTAATATCGTCTTCTAGGCGAATTCCTGTGTTATAACCTGTTTTGTAGGGAAAGTGACGTTTCTACGCCCTGTTTCTATATTCCCGAGCATTTGCCTAGAACCCGACGATTCGAAGAAGAAAGCTTGACCATGTGTAAGGCATTTCAAGAAGGTTCACTAACTTAAGAGAGAGAAGAAGCAAAGACGGTTTCGTAGTTGTCGGAAGATCAATCAATTGGGCGGAAGAATTCATCGCTTTACATCAAACCATATCAAACAACCCGATTGTAAAAGTCAAGGGGGATGTTGGAAGTCAAGTCAAGCAAAGGAAGATGAAACGTTAGTCAACCGCTTCTAGAAGACCACATACCCGATCGGGTAAGTGTGTACCCGATCGGGTATCCTTGCTGATCCAAGCATGACGGCTCCTTCTTCCTTATTTTGTCCTATGTGTTTAATGCCCGGCCTCTTCTCCACGAAACCCTAATACTATAAATAGATGCTCTAGTCACACTATCTCTCACACAATCTAATCTTATATCTCATATGTGACACCCTAAAATTTGCGGAAAGAAAAAAAAATAATTTAACTAAATCAAATATGAGAATACATAACGAAGGTGTCTTAAATAAAAAGGTTCAACAAAAAGGAAATAATATTATACATAAAAAGTATCTGAAACGGGAGACATATCTCCCGTATAAATAAAGAAATAAAAGAGTGTATAATAATATACAATCCTAAGAACCGAATATAGGTCCAAGGTAATACTTCACTCGCTAGCTCGTCAATGTACCGAAGTATGCATCACAAACCTGCCAACCGCATTAAATATAAACACGGAAGCCACAGTCAGTGGGGAGTAAATCCGAGTTCTCCCAGCCACGAAATGTCGAGTTTAATAAAACATGAATAACATAAAAGAAATGTATATGGCAAATACAAAACCTTAACATATACGATATGCTTTTCATGTTATGAAACAATTAACTAACATATAACCTAGCATATGAAAGCTATCATGTGAATCCGATAATAAACTATAACACGAGGTAGGGAAGCTGGTATGCTAGCTCAGAGGTTACCGTTAACATGGTCATGATACACTCAAACCCTAATCAACACGTAATCATGTGAATCAGTTAACAACCGGTAATCCAAACTCTATCAACCTTAGCCGGCTTGCATCTCACCTTCTAAGATTCATAGAATCGTCAAACATGAAAGACCAATACGTCTAGAAACAGGCACAAGTTCTTAGCACAGTCAATAGAAGACTTCTGTAACTCGAGTCTATACCACGAAGTAGGATATACTTATATATTTAGGCTCAGCGGTTACCCTAATAACATGGCCCAAATACAAAGCCCACATCTAGGCTCAGCGGTTACCCTAATAACATGGCCCAGATCCAAAGCATATATCTTAGCTCAGAGGTTACCCTAATAACATGGCCAAGATACAACTCTACCCTAAACCTAGACTGCGCAGACCTAGAGAAATGCGAAGATCCATCGCATCCAAGACCCATGATACAATCACATGAGTACCCCTAAGGAGATCCACCAAAGGGTTGGCTAGTACTAAAGCTGACTCCATTTCCCAAAGTGGAAACAATGGCAGCCATGCCCCGACTTGGATATAAACCCACCAAGCCGGGACACAGAAGCTATCAAGCAGTAAACTCCATATGCTCGTTAAAGATAGTACGGGCCTATCAATGTCATGGTCCAAGATACTCATTTAGAATTAGCATGGTCAAGACGCCATATACTCATAATTCTCTATGGGTACTTAGTCAACACGACACCCACCATATAATCAAACAGTCACGGGAAAAACATCCTATCATGTGACTAATTGCATATAAATCATAATCAAATATCATATCGCCTCATATCTACTAAGGCTAATTCAATAATTAAATAAAACCTTACTTGAAGACAAATCCCCGACCCGAGTCCCGCGACGGGTCATCAGTCCAAACGGGGCTGACTAGATCTTAGTTTGACCAAACCCGTTTGGTCAAACCGGCTAGAAACAGAGTCTTTACCACATAGACTTGCACATAAAAATCATCATATTCATTACATGTTATTTTATTAAAACTTCTAACATGTGAATTATTATATCATACCAAAACCCGCTTGACTTAAAGGATATTAAATTAAACTACGATCTCGTCTTATAATTTCTAACATGTGAGAAATAATAATTTTATGAAAAACCCTTTTAATTAAATATTTTGCTTATTAACATTTCCCACTTGCTAAATATTACAAAACACGATAAAATAACAATACTCAAAAACCGTCACAAGTCCAAGGGGACCCACGGTTCATTTTGAACCGGTTTTGGTTATCTTTTCTAAAAACCGTTTCTTAATATTTCCCGCATGCTTAACATATTTAAAACCCGTCAAAACAACAACAAAACAATCAAGTATTGACAAAAACCCAAAGGACAAATCCCGGACCAATCCAGACCGGGCTGGACCGGCCTGAACCGGCCTGCTTTGGGCTGGTTTGGGCTGGTTTTTCCAGCCATTTCTCACGGCCCCAACAACAACAAACACCAATTAATTCCAACATGTTTTAATTAACAAACAACCATTTTAACCACCAATTAAACCATCATCATACAAAAATCATGATTATGAATAAATCATCCAAATATGTCAAGAACACAAAACATGCTATAAATTCATAAAACATAATAATAACAACTACTTATCATGTTACTAACTAAAACCGTAAATCATAAACAACAACTAAAGTATGTAACATTTATTCGTCGAGTAACTCGGAATCGTTACCTTAGCTAGCAAAATCAAGTAGCACCAAAAATAAGAAGTAAAGAAAAACCCGTCTACTAATCTTCTCCTAATATATACGAGTCACCAAACTCGTCTTCAAAATCTTCCCCTATAAGAAATGACAAGAATAATATTATTAGAATTAAAACTTGATTTTCAATAATTAAAGTGTTGAAAACGATTTTGTCGGAATTGGAAATAAAACGTACTTGAAGATGGAGAGCGAAGAGGAGATTATAGAAATATAAGTTAGGACGGATTTAATTAAGAAATGAAGGTTTTATGATGATTTTGCTCAAGAACGACGAAGAACGGATGAAGAACGACGAAGAACGCTCAAGAACGATGAAGAACGATTAATTAGATCTTAATTTGATTTATTGTAAAATGAAAAGTTGTTAGTGGGTAATGATGGGAGAGGAGCCGTGTAAATATAGAGAAATATGGAGTCGGGTTTTGAAATTGTTGTTACGGAATTGACTCGGGTTTAATAATTATATTACGGTAATTGATTAGATATAATTATATATTAAGTTAATTAAACTAAATATCTAGATATTATGTTATTGTAATCAAAAGAAAGGAAAATATCAAGCTCTAAGAGAGGAAGAAGAGCCGTGTGGTTTGGTGAGAAATCGGGTCTGATTTTGAGCGATTTGCGTAATTTTCGTTAACGGATCGATAAAGTTATAAATATCTTAGATATTATTATTAGTTTAATCATATTAATTAAAAGATCTTAAGGTGAGTGGAAAAAGATGACATGGGCGTGTGCCTCATGCCAAAGTCGGGTTTCGGGTTTGTTTCGGGTTTTAAGTTGGCTCGGGAATAGTTAAATGACGTTCGGGTTAAAACCGTAAAAGTTATTCTTTAATTCCGAATAAATTCAAAATAATTATATTAAATTATCATAAATCCAAATAAATCTTAATAAAAATAAATTAAAAATATTATTTTTTTAAATAAAATTTCGGTCTTCAAAATTACAAGGCGAGTCGGAAAAAGTCAACGAAAGTCAAAGTTGACTTAAAAACGGGATTCCCTTGGAATCTCGCAGAAATTCCAAATACGAATTCGGAAATTCAAAATTCGACTTGAAACAATAAATTATATTTTAAAACTTAAGTTTTGCTGAAAAGTATCCGTAAGATATTTTACTAGAAAAATTGGGTACTTTTCGGGTTGTTACAATCATATATGAACAATCAACACAACGTTATTGCTTCATATCTTATAATCTAAAGTGTACAGGTTCCATGACACTTCATGGCCATCTTGTCTAAATGCAATAAAAGCTTGGATGGTGGAAATACTTCTTATCCATTTGATCCAACTTTTTGAATTGCTCATTTTCTTTCCAATCATCGTTATTCCCAATAACATGAAGTTATCTAAGTACATCATTAGATCTCTATCTAGTGTTGAGCTCTTTAATTTTGAAAGATGCTCCCACTTGTTATCATGATAACCACGTGATGGGTATCTTGGTGGAATGGTCTACTTATTAGATCCTTATAATCCACCTCATCCTCATTATTATGTACTAAGACTCTATTTGTAGAATTTTAATGATTGACACTTCAATCATCCCTTTTATTTATTCGCTTTTAATATTAGAAAATTTAGCCTTGGATTTTGTCTGATCCTTTACAGGTTTGGAAACTTGGGTTCGTGTGACACTTAACACGCAACTAAGTTATTATTACCAAACACAAGAATAAACTAATAGTTCTCCTCGAGAATCTCAGGGTCATTCTTGAAGGCTATCCAATGACTCTCATGTGGATTACTTGATATCAACTTGTCATGCTCCAAGCATACAACTTATCAAGGTATGTGCATATCTTGGCATATATGCTTGGCCTAATGGCAGAAACATTAGCAATCATGTGTATCCTCTCTCATCTATCACCATAGATTTTGGATTCCTACTCCAAGTCTTTCATCTAGAAATGATTTTCCAAACACTCATCCACGTAAGGCAATGTTAGTACATCATTCCCAATGACCAATATGTCTCCTACATACGAGACATGGGAGGTATTCTTGCCTCAGATATAATATACTTCTTCCAAGTCTTTCATCTAGAAATGATTTCCTAAACATTCCTCCACGGAAGGCAATGTTAGTACATCATTCCTAATGACTAATATGTCTCATATATACAAGACATGGAAGATATTTTGCTCTCACTAATCTTTATGTCCATACGTGATGATTTTTCACTCCCAGTAATCCTTATGTCCACACATGATAGGTCTAGCTCCCACTTAATTACATGCATAAACATGGCTCTTCGAAAATTCGAGAAAACCATTCTCTCTTGTTATGCCATGAGTGTTCTCTTAGGATCACACATTGATCTCCTAAGTTTAGTATGACAACTTGTCCCCTTCTAAATGCCCATTTAGAAAGGTAACTTTTAACAACTCTTTGTCATTTGTCATACATATACGTGGTGTAGATGCAATATTCTTGAATTTCAAAGATGGTTATATTTTAACTTTTTTTTCACCTTGGGGAGGTCTAAGCCTATCCAAGTGATTTCTCTCATATATAATCCATCTTTATACAACATGCCTTTTATGTAACAATTTTAAATTTAGAATGATAACCGCCAACCCATACATCATAGTCTTATCACTTTCAAAAAAATGGATATTTTCACTATAAGCTTTCGACCATGGATGACTTAAGAACATTTTCTCTTGTCTTTGTTTGTGGCAAATTTTCTCCCACTCTATCCTTTAGTAAATACGCTTATTTACATGAAGGATAACACCATTACCCACAAACAGTTTTGTTCATTTAGGTGTAAATGAGAAAATTCTTGTAAGGAAAGCTTCATGAGCTCTATTCCTGAGTCACAAACAGCTTGTCCTCCAGGTATAAGTGGGGTATAATGCTCTTATTAACTCTTATTAACTTCGAGCGATCGATAGTAGACTTATTTGTTTAGACTTTAGTATTCTAGCTTCTCTATAGACTCACTCTATTTAAGCAAAATACTTGGACTCTTATCCATGTCTTGAACAAATTTAGGATTCTTAACCCTTCCATAGCTAGTATGGAGTCTAATTGGCGTTTTAAGGATCTCATCTTGGGGCTTTATTTGAATTGTAAATCTCCAAGTGTGAGTTCGTCAACTCATTTTGACTTATGTAATCGACCTTTCTTATCCCAAATAAGTTGTGACGTCTTGTCATAATGCCAAAGTGTGAATCCCATTCTTAACTTTGGTTATTCATAATGATCCAATCATTATATTCCTTTTAAGATCAATTTAGTCATTTTAAGTTATGTTTCATGATACTAACATTGCATGATGAAAAGGTTTAGGAACATTGAAACAATTTCCATAGATATAGTGACTTGGGTTGAAAACTAAGTTACCATCAAAATACAACCATTGTTCATAGGAATTCAAAATACTTTCCATGTCAAAACATGGAAATGAAATAGTTCAACAAACCATTAAAATGCAACAATAAAATAGAAGACAAATAGCAAAATATCGCCAAGCCCATCATAGGTCTCCTCTACGTGGTGGCTACCCTAGCTTCCTCGTAGATCCTCCTAGGCTTGCTTTGCCTTGTTCTTTTTCTCATGCCCTAAATGTGATCAAAAAGGGCGGTGAGAATCACAACTCGTATCAAAATACCAAAGTTGAGATGAGTATCAATAAAAACTTTTGGAAGAACCATTACCAACTGGAAGAACCCGTCCAGCTTTGACGTCTCCCAAGTACTTGGAGCAATTACGCTTCCAATGGCCCGTACCATTACAATAATGACACTTGTCTTCGGACACGGCTCCCTTCTTGCATTTGGAAGAGCTATTCATAATAGCTTTCCCTTTTCCTTGATAAGAGTGAATGGGCTTGCTTCCCTTCTTCCCTTTGCCTCCACTTTTCTTGAACTACGTCTTGCTCTTGACATTGATGTTCAAAACATCCTTACTTGAGCTAGCTTGAAAACCCATGTCACGTTCAGCTTGCAAAAGCATCTTGTGCAACTCATGAACCGTGACAGTGGCATTTTGCATGTTGAAGTTCACCCTAAAGTTGACAAACCCTTTGATCTTACTTAAGCAGTGAAGTATGCGGTCAATGATGAGAGGCTCGGGAATTTCTATTCCTTGCTCTTTAAGCACCTCTACATACACAATCAGTTTGAGCACGTGAGGGCTAACACTATGACCCTCCTTCATATTGAAGTCAAAAAATTGGAAGGCGGCTTCATATTGCAAAATTCTGGGAGCTCGTGACAACATGGTCACGATCTTAGAATACATTTCATATGCGGTTGCCATCTTTATGGCATTGCGTTGAAGCTCGCTATCCATCGAAAAGATCAAGACATTCTTGATCGCCGCCGACTCCTTTTAGTAGGCCTCATAGGCTTCCCTAGTGGCGTTTAATGACCTCGCATTTGGAGTGGGAGGGGCCGCCTCAGTTAGGTATCTTAGCTTACCGTCACCTTGGCGGCTTGGCGTAGTTGCCCATTCCAATCCGTGAAGTTTTAACCATTCTTATCAAGTTTACAACGATCCATGAAGGACCTTAGCCATGATACGGTGGTGAGTGGGGAGGTCGAGCCTCGTTATTGTTGTTTTCCTACATTGCGAATTAAAAAATGAGTTGGACTACAAAATAGAAAATAAAAGAACCATCAACATTTATCGTTTTTAATATACTTGTAAACATTTTAAACAAGTTTGACATTTATATAATGACCTCTATCCAAGTACATAAATCATTCCAAGACCCATGTCCTATATCAACTCGGTTTTATGTGAGCCACGGACTCCACGACCTTTATTATTATTACTTGGTGGGTTAACTCTTTAACCGATTCTACCATTAGAATTCTTGGTCGATGAAATACTTTATTGTCATCTTTAGCCCGGAACATATGGCCACGAACCCTAATCTTTCCCTTGCGTTCAACCAAATTTCGATGCAATAACGATTTATTGCCCCACTTACCCAACGTAATAAGTTTAGCACCTCGGTGAGCCGAACCTACTTCCTTACGAAATTGTGATTCATGGGTTCTACTATTTGTTAAGGCTAAGTCTCAATTATCAAAATAGAGGTCAAGTCAATTTATGTTATCTATCTCCTTTTAAGTGAACTAAAAATAGGTGAACTATTGATAATTATAATTGACGTGGTCGATTGACTCGATAAAATGCATGTGTTGTATAAGTGGCGATTTGGCATGCATGCAACATATAAATAAAAATGCAAGCATAAAACAAATTCCTAGTATAACCTTCCTACAAAAATAGAAAATCAAATTAACTATTACCAATTCGGAAACCAACTTCTTGGTCCCTTGAACTTCATTTGTACGCCTCCGAAGAACATCGTCTTCCTTTTGGAACGCCTTTCCAAATGGCACCATCTTTAGGAAACTCCGGGATTACAAATGATATAATAAAATTACAAGGCTATTCTATTATACATTTGTAAAATAAAATAAAATAATACAATATAAGTGATACGAGATGACATTAAGTTACAACCGAATCAATATTCCCATACATTTCGGGTAATATCGATTAAAAAACTAAGGCCATACTAAGACAAATTACATAATTCAAAATTACATTAATCCAAAAATCACATTCTAAAATCAAAATGCAGCATAATTATATGTAAAAATCATGCAATATTAATGTGCCAAATCGCCCCAATAACCTTATATCGTATATAAACCCGGTTTTATGGAAATGCGTGATAATAACCAATTAAAATCACAAATTGATACTTAAATCAAATTTAAGCCCAAATTAATTACCCTAACTGTTTAGGACTCAAACATTAGTCTCCACTAATTATTTGACGATAATTCAACTCGGTTTTTGTATTATTGCTCGGTTTTGACCTTTTTAAACATAACTTTTTATGTAATAATTCCAAATTAAATTACAGTAATTTATAAATTTAAAAAATAAAAATTTGAATATTCTGGTACATTTCCAGGAATATATTCATGTCAAAATTTTTGGTCAAAAATTTTCGAGTCATTTTAGAGAAAAATATAGTTGCCATTAATCGATTTTATCAAATAAAATACTAAAATCACACGAAAATTAATCTAATTAATTTTCAACTTATACATATGATATTTACAATATTTATACAACATATTATAATTTTTCTCAAGCCAAAACTTCATTATAGCTATTTATGCCAAAATAATCACTATTTATGCCTTTTTAACTATTAAAAATCATTAATCATGCAAAAGAAATCATATTTATCTCACATTTTACATACAAAAGGTAAAATATGCATGTGATATCGTACTAAAATTGCATGGCCAGATACGAAATTTAACTATTTTTAGTCATAAAATGTTCATTTTACTCATTAAAATGGATTTATTTAACTAAAAATCATTAAATAAAGGAATAATCTTCCATAAATCATCAAAATGACCTAAAAAAGTTTTAGGACCAGAATTTATTTCATGCTCAAAATTTCTTGATTTTATCATATAAATCACAAATTTTCTAGTTTTATTTTGTTACCATAACTCGTAAAAACTTCATAAAACCGATTGCATGCAACATCCTATGCTCGGATACCAATTGTTAGGTTCATATACCTACTCATACGACTCTTCTTATGATTAACTAATTAACTCTTTAAATAGTTTATAAGATCTAGTTACATGCTTACAAATTAGATTGAAATAGAGAAAGAAAAATGTTCCTCACATTGAGTTTCAATTGGGTATTGGGCACAAGTACAAGACACTTTCTTGTACTTGTTGTTGAGATAGATGATAAGGATCATTTTCCAAAGCTCCAAGAGTTGGAAACCTCCTATAATTGGCACCTAGACTATCCCTTAATCACTCAAATACTTGTTATACTAGAACAATATATGACTACCCTTAAAAACACGTTTACAATACTCCACTTACTACTTTAGTAATATGGTGTTTATACTCCAACACAAGTTCTATGAAACTTCTAAAGTTTCTAAGTATATTATTGTAGTTTCTAGTGAGATAATGTAAGTGTTTTTCATATGAGATGATATATTTTATACCAAGAGGAAAACATCCTCTTAAAGCCTTTTTGATTTTTGCCTTATCAATGTTTGTAGGGTGGCTATAGGTATTTATGCTACTAATCATTATGCTTAATCTTGATTAGAAAAACATTAAAGCCTAAACACTACCCTACACACAAGCATGCCGGTTTTGATGTGAAAAATGGATTCCATTTTATAAAATGTTATTTTTTCATTTGTCACACATGTGACATGTTATTGTTGGAGTAGGTGTCCTCCACAAATAGTGCGCCACATAATAAATCGTATTAAGGAATATAATTGGGATATTTATCGACTATATATATGATTAGTCAGTTGATTAACGTAAATCAATAACGGTTGGCTGACTAGAGTTTGACGTTATTGTCGTATGACGGCGGTGATCAACTGATCCCTTTCGGTCACACCTAAAGGATGAAATCCAAATAGTAACTAATTATTTGTATACGATACAGTTAATTAGTACATTACATATATTCGATATGTACGAGAGTTAATTGTTAGAAATTGAGTTAAGAACTCAAATTCGATTAAGCTTATTTTTCAATTATGCGATAATTGACTAATAAATTTATATCTTATTTTAATACGATTAAATAAGATTTAACTTAGTAATTAATCGTTAAATTACTAAATTAGTTGAGGTTTTGAGATAGAGGTAATTAGTTAATTATATTTACAAGGAGTTGTAAAATAAATTAACTAAGCATTGTGGGACCCATTATATATTGATATAATGGTAAAATATTACTTAAAATGTTAAGTACATATTATTCATTTATTTGTGTCATATAATTGTTATATGATCAAATTAACACTTAATTATACAAGATAATTAAGCATATGATTAATAAGTATTTGTGGGACAAATATCAAAAATCAAAATGGATCAAAATAGCCTTCACATGGCCGGTTATGACATAGTGGATGGTGATGATGGTTGCTCTTATTCATACTCACAAGCAACATGTGCTTATGACATGAATAGTAAACCTAAAATCATTTTATTCACTACAACACATTACCACTTTGCATGGCAATAAAATAAGAAGAAAAATCACTCTTTTGGTGATACATGAGCCGGCCCTCATGGCTTTATATAGAACAATTGTTGTTCATTTCATCACTTCTTCTTTCTTGCTTATTTTATCATTCATCTCTCAAAACTCATCTTCTCTCTAAAACTCTCATATACTAATATTTCTTAAGTATTACTAGTGTAGTAATATAGTCTAATATTAGTAGTATAACATCTATCTTATTATCTAGTTAATAATAAGGGTAGATTATTTGGTATCATCTTGGTGCAACTTAGAGGAGATCTTCTAGTTTGGAGATTACTTGTGTTCATCCATATTTGTAGCTCAAGAACAACAAGAAGGAGTTCTTGTTGTGCCCATATATTTTCCATATCAATGTGAGGAAATTTCTTCTTTTATATAAATGTCTTTATATTTGCATGCATGTTACATAGATCATTAAATACTAAATTAACAAGTAATTTAGCAACTAATTAGAGGAGTCTAATTAAGGTCTATGGACTTTCATGTGGTATCAGAGCTAGCTTGTAGTGTAACAACCCGAAAAGTACCCTATTTTTTCTAGTGAAAATGTTTTACGAATACTTTTCAGCCTGTTTAAGTTTTAAAGTGGAATTTATTGTTTCCAGTTGATTTTTGAAATTCCGAGTTCGTATTTGGAATTTTTGAGAGATTCCATGAGAATCCCGTTTTTAAGTCAACTTGGACTTTCGTTGACTTTTTCCGACTCGCCTTGTAATTTTGAAGACCGAAATTTTATTTAAAAAAATAATATTTTTAATTTATTTTTATTAAGATTTATTTGGATTTATGATAATTTAATATAATTATTTTGAATTTATTCGGACTTAAAGAATAACTTTTACGGTTTTAACCCGAACGTCATTTAACTATTCCCGAGTCATCTAAAATCCCGAAACAAACCCGAAACCCGACTTTGGCATGAGGCACACGCCCATGTCATCTTTTTCCACTCACTTTAGGATATTTTCATTCTTTTTATTAAACTAATAATAATATCTTAGATATTTATAACTTTATCGATCCGTTAACGAAAATTACGCAAATCGCTCAAAATCAGACCCGGTTTCTCTCATTTCTCACGGCTCCTTTGCCCTCTCTTAGAGCTAGATATTTGTCTTTCTTTTGATTACAATAACATAATATCTAGATATTTGATTATTAATCTAATGATATCTAATTAATTACCTTAATTAATTATAAAACCCGAGTCAATTCCGTAACAAAAATTTCAAAACCCGACTCGATATTTTCTCTATATGTACACGGCTCACTCACCACACTTACTCACTAACAAATTTTCATTTTACAATAAATCAAATTAAGATCTAATTAACACTTTCTTTAATCGTTCTTCATCGTTCTTCGTCGTTCTTCGCCGTTCTTCGTCGTTCTTGAGCAAAATCATCATAAAACCTTCATTTCTTATTCAACTCCGTCCTAACTTATATTTCTAGAATCTCCTCTTCGCTCTTCATCTTCAAGTACGGTTTATTTTCAATTCCGGCATAAAAATCGTTTTCAACACTTTAATTATGGAAAAAGTCAAGTTTAATTCTAATAATGTTTTTCTTGTCATTTCTTATAGGGGAAGATTTTGAAGACGAGTTTGGAGACTCGTATATTTTGGGTTAAGATTAGTAGACGGGTTTCTTATTTTATACTTCTTATTTTGGTGCTAATTGATCTTGCTAGCTAAGGTAACGATTCCGAGTTACTCGACGATTTAATGTTACATATCCTTTGTTTCTTTTGTTTTTGTTCATATTATTGTTATTTATGATTGTTGGTAATAACATGATAAGTAGTAATTATTTGTATGTTGTATGGAATTTTTATGACATGTTTTGGTTCTTGACATATTTGGCAGGGCCGGCTATTAGGGAGTGCAGGTGGGGCGTGCGCACAGGGCCCCCAAATTTTTGGGGCCCAATTTTGTTACTGTTAATCTGTTATTATAACATATAGTTATTAATACCAATAGAAACAATGTTATTCAATAGCACATATGGTAAAGCTTTCCATAATTCATGCCAGCCATCCAAGTTCAAATCCTCACACTAGCATTTTGTTTGTTTTCTACATTGTGGGGCCCACTCAGTCATTAATGGTCGATGCTTTTTTACATTAAGAGTATTTTCTTTTTAATTTTAACTTTCACATATATTTTCTCTAATAACTACTTTTTTACATTAAGCAATATTTTTCTTTTTATATGTTTCCATTTAATTTAACTTTCACATATATTATCTTTATATCTAATAAACAATAACTACTTTCATATCACTTGAAAAAATGCTAGATAATTTATGTTATGAGAAGATATGTTTAAAAGTTGAGAACTTTATTAAGGACTACTTGGATGGGTTAAAGTTAGGGTAGTTAAAACTTTAAAAAATGAGATATTTATTTTGTCTAAAATAAAATGAAAAGTTCGTAAAAAAAGAATATTCAACAACAAAATATTTCACAATTTTGTAAACGTAATGGTAATATATATATTTTTCTTACCAAATAAAAATATTGGAAGAAGTTTTTTTGAATGATTTGTACAATACTTAGATGAGGCCTCGTTAAAAATTTCGCACAGGGCCACCGAAACGCGAGACAGGCCAGCCATGATTGGAGGAATGCTTTAAAATCATGATTTTTGTAGGGATGATTGTTAAAATGGTTGTTTGTTAATTAAAAACATGTTAGAATTAATTTAGAATGGATGTTGGTGTTGGACCGTGTAGGGGGCTGTTTAGAGGGCTGGAAACCGGTCCAAACCAGGCCGGTTCAGGCCGGTTCAGACCCGGTCCAGCCCGGTCTGGTTGGTCCGTGTTTGGTCCTTGTGGTTTGTGTTGATACTTGATTGTTTTGTTGTTGTTTTGACGGGTTTTAAATATGTTAAGCATGCGGGAAATATTATGAAACGGTTTTTAGTAAAGTCGATTAAAAAGCCAAAACAGCCCAAACCAGGCCCGTGGGCCCAGTCCAGGCCCGGTTATGCTCGGCCCAAAACAGTCCGTGGGTCCCCTTTGGACTTGTGACGGTTTTTTGAATTTATTGTTATTATTATATCGTGTTTTGTAATATTTAACAAGTGGGAAATTTTAATAAGTAAATTATTTAATTAAACGGTTTTTCATAATGTTAATATTTCTCACATGTTAGAAATTATAATACGAGATCGTAGTTTAATTTGATATCCTTTAAGTCAAACGGGTTTTTCGTAAGATTTAATAATTCACATGTTAGAAGTTTTAATAAAATAACATGTAATGAATATGATGATTTTGGTGTTCAAGTTTAATTGGTAAAGACTCTGTTTCTAGCCGGTTTGACCAAACGGGTTTGGTCAAACTAAGATCTAGTCAGCCCCGTTTTGACTGATGACCCGTCGCGGGACTCGGGTCGGGGATTTGTCTTCAGGTAAGGTTTTATTTAATGAAGGAATGAATGAGCCTTAGTAGATATGAGGCGATATGTTATTTGAATATGATGTATATGCAATTAGTCACATGATAGGAAGTTTTTCCCGTGACTGTTTGATTATATGGTTGGTGTCGTGTTGACTAAGTACCCATAGAGAATTATGAGTATATGGCGTCTTGACCATTCTAATTCTAAATGAGTATCTTGGACCATGACATTGATAGGCCTTACTATCTTTAACGAGTATATGTTCACCACTGATAGCTTTTGTGTCACTGACTTGGGCCTTTTGATACCAAGCCGGGGGCATGGCTGCCTAATTGCCTCCACTTTGGGAATGGAGCCAGCTTAAGTACTAGCCATCTCTGCTTAGGGGGTCGCCTAGTAGAGTTTATCATGTACGGTTATGTCATGGGACGGGGAATGGAATAGCTGTTGTCGCTAGGTCTGATCAGTCTAGGACTAGGATGTTTTCCTACCTTGTGGTATAGCCTCGAGTTACAGAAGTCGACTATTGACGGTACTCGGAACTTATGCCTGTTTGTAGACGTATTGGTCTTTCATGTTTGATGATTCTATGAGTCTTAGAAGGTGAGATGCAAGCCGGCTAAGGTTGATAGAGTTTGGATTATCGGATGTTAACTGATTCACATGATATTATGTTTGATTAAGGTTTGAGTGTATCATGGCCATGTTAATTGTAACCTCTGAGCTAGCATACCAGCTTCCCTACCTCGTGTTATAGTTTATTATCGGATTCACATGATAGCTTTCATAGGTTAGGTTATATGTTAGTTAATTGTTTCATAACATGAAAAGCATATCATATATGTTAAGGTTTTGTATTTTTCCATATAGATTGCTCCTATGTTATTCTGTTTTATTAAACTCGACATTTCGTGGCTGGGAGAACTCGGAGTTACTCCCCACTGACTGTGGCTTCCGTGTTTATATTTAATGCGGTTGGCAGGTTTGTGATGCATACTTTGGGTACATTGACGAGCTAGCGAGCGAAGTATTTACCTTGGCCCTATATTCGGTTCTTAGGATTGTATATTATTATACACTCTTTTATTTACGTATTTATACGGGAAATATGTCTCCCGTTTTGGATATTTCTTTTGTATAATATTATTTCCTTTTTGTTGAACCTTTTTATTTAAGACACCTTCGTTATGTATTATCATCTTTTATTTAGTTAAATTATTTTTTTTCTTTCCGCAAATTTGGGGGTGTCACAGTTGGTATCAGAGCATTTTTGCTCCCGACGCACGTTTGTGTACCCTTGTATAAATAACTTGACCTTAATAAAATAATAAACTTGTGAGATAGAATGGTAGGATGGGTAGATTAGGATTTATGTTGTAGTCTCTTTGTGCTTGCTAAATGATAAGTACTAATCTGTGTTTTCTTTTGCAAGATGCCTCCGAGAATTGACAACACGATCTTAGCAGCTCTTACTGTTATTATTCAGAACCAGCAAAATCAGCAAAATCAACAAGAAAATCCTATTCCTAATCCTATTCCCGACCGTGAGAGACACGGAAGTTGTTCATGGGTTGCTTCACAACTATCTAGGAGCCAAGCCAAAACCTATGGTGGTGAGGTAGATCCCATTCAGCTTTCGGGGTGGGTACGTGAAATGGAGAAGAACTTTTCTCTTTATGATGTTCTTGAGACGGATAAAGTCCGTCTTGCTTCCCACTTCTTAGTGAAGGAAGCTGATCAGTGGTGGACTCTTTCTGGTCCTACTGCTAAGTTGGAGCCTGATTTCGGGTGGACTCGATTCCGTGAACGATTGGAGGCGAGGTTCTACCCGGATGAGTTGAGGCAGCAGAAGCTGAAGGAGTTCATGGACTTTAAACAGGGAGTTCTTTCTGTTCAGGAGTTCACAACCAAGTTTAATGAGTTGGCTCATTATGCCACTCGACTTATTTCGAGGGAGGAAGACAAGGCCTTCTTTTATTTGGGAAAGCTTTCTCCCCAGGTGAAGGGAAAGATTAGTAGGGGTTCTACTTCTTTTGTCTCTATTTACAATGATGCTTTATGGGCGGAGAGTTCTATTCGGGAGATTGCCGAAGAGGCTCGTACTTCTTATATTGCTCCTAATTCTTATGGCAAGAGACCCTTATATCCTACTTCCCGACCTTCCTTTTCCCCCTCTTTTCCAAACAAGAGGAGGAACTTTCAGAGTGGACAAGCAACTGGAGGTAATCGTCCATTCGTACCGAGCAACAACAACGATCTTAAGGGTCGTATCTGCTTTCGGTGCAAGATGCCTATGCATCCTGGTATTGGCTGTTTCAACAAGCCACTTGTGTGCTTTAATTGTCAGAAACCGGGACACAGGTTTAATGAATGTCCTGATAAGAAGAAGACAGCTTCTACACCGGTTATTTCTGGGAGACCTAAGGGTCGGATTTTTATCATGAGCCGAGCTGAGGCCGATGCTCAACCAGACATCGTGACGGGTATGTTCTCAATTTATTAATTTCCGTGTTTAATTTTATTTGATACGGGAGCTTCTTTGTCCTTTATTTCAATGAGACTATCCGATAAATTACCTATCAAAGCTTCAGTTGGAGAAAGTACTCCTATTTCTTTACCGTCCGGAGATGTATTTTCCTGCTCTTATCTTCATTCGGACGTGCCTATATCAATAAACGGATCTACTTTTCCGGCTAATCTTCTGCGGTTTCCTCTTGAAGAGTTCGATATCATTCTGGGCATGGATTGGTTATCTACTTATCATGCTCGATTCGAGTGCCGTGATCAAAAGATTATTCTTAAAAGTCCTTTGGGTACTCGTATATCTTATCAAGGAGTTAGAAAGCAAGCTAGTGTGAAATTAATCTCAGCTATGAAAATGATGAATGTTTTAAAGAAGGGTCATCAAGCATTTTTATGTGTAGTGACTACTTCTGATTCTTCTCTTCCTTCTTTGAAGGATGTTCCTATTGTTTGTGAATATCCAGATGTTTTTCCCGATGAATTACCGGGAATTCCTCCTGAAAGAGATGTTGAATTCTCTATTGATCTAGTTCCTGGAACTGGACCAATTGCTAAAGCTCCTTATCGAATGGCTCCTTCCGAATTGAAGGAGTTGAGAATTCAACTTGATGATTTGATTGAGAAAGGCTTTATTAGGCCTAGTGCTTCTCCTTGGGGTGCTCCCGTACTATTTGTCAAAAAGAAAGACGGTTCTATGCGAATGTGCATTGATTATCGTGAGTTGAACCGTGTCACAATCAAAAACAAATATCCTCTTCCACGTATTAATGATCTCTTTGACCAGTTACGTGGTGCTTCTACTTTCTCAAAGATTGATCTTAGATCGGTTTATCATCAAATTCCCGTTCGGGAAGCAGATATGCCCAAGACTGCTTTTAGCTCGAGGTATGGTCATTTCGAATTCAATGTGATGCCATTCGGTTTGACTAACGCTCCAGCAATATTCATGGATCAAATGAATCGTACCTTCAGGGAGTCACCTCGATAATGTGTGGGGTATTCATTGATGATATTTTGATCTTTTCTAACTCCTAAAGAAGAACATGCTGATACCTTCGAAATCAGTTTTGGGTGTTCTTCGACGTCAAAAGTGGTATGCTAAGTTCTCCAAATGTGAATTCTGGTTGCCCGAGGTATCTTTCCTTGGTCATGTCATTTCAAAAGACGGTGTTATGGTCGATCCAGCTAAAATTGAGGCAGTTGTGGATTGGAAAAGTCCGAAAAATGTGTCCGAGATTCGGAGTTTCCTTGGTTTAGCAGGTTATTATCGTCGGTTTGTGAAAGATTTCTCCAAATTAGCAAGACCGATGACTCCATTGCTAAAGAAGGAAGCAAAGTATATTTGGACTGATGAATGTGAAGTTGCCTTCTTAGAATTGAAGAAGAGATTGACTACCGCACCGGTCTTAACTTTACCAGATGATGAAGCGGATTATGATGTATATTGTGATGCTTCAAAGCATGGTTTTGGATGTGTCTTGATGCAAATGAAAAGTCATTGCTTTATAGCTTCTCGCCAAACTCACGGGTTCCTGACAGTGAACTACCCGACTCATGATCTTGAGTTAAGCGCTGTAGTACATGCATTGAAAACTTGGAGACATTATATTATTGGAGTTCATTGCCGAATCTACACCGATCATAAAAGCTTGATGTGCATTTTTACTCAGAAAGAGTTGAACATGAGGCAGAGAAGATGGTTAGAGTTAGTGAATGATTATGATGCCGAGTTGATTTATCATGAGGGAAAAGCAAATGTTGTGGCAGATGCTTTGAGTAGAAAGACTAGTCATTCATTAAATGCTCGTGGTACTTTACCCGATGAACAGTAACCTGAATTTCAGAAGCTTAAGATACAGTTTGTTGGGAAAGGGTTTGATTATCTTGGTGCTTTGACCGCGGAAACCGATTTCTATCGAGAGATTCGTACTTGTTTACCGGAGGATGCTACTTTTATCGCAATACGAGCAAAAATATTACTTGAGCAAGCTAAGGATTGTGTGGTGGATAATGATGGCTACCTTCAGTTTACCATGTGTTAGAAGGTTGGTCCGGAAGTGCCGAGTTGAGAAAAGAGGAAACGTGATGAAGCTCACCTTTCTCATTATTCTATTCATCCGGGTGGTGACAAAATGTACAAAGATTTGAGACCGCAATTCTGGTGGCCTAGGATGAAGATTGAAGTAAAGGAGTATGTTAGTAGATGTCTTACTTGTCAGAAGGTGAAGATCGAACATCAAAGACCCGGAGGTTTGCTGCAACCTTTGGAGATTCCTCTGTGGAAATGGGAGTCTATTTCTATGGACTTCGTGATGGCTTTACCTAGAACTTCTAGTGGAAAGAATGCCATCTGGGTTATTGTAGACCGTCTAACCAAGTGTGCCAGATTCGTGCCTATCAAAGAAACTTGGAGTATAGATGTCTTAGCCCGTGCTTATGTGGATGAGATAGTGCGTTATCATGGAGTGCCTAAAAGTATAGTTTCAGATCGTGATCCGAGATTCTGTTCCCGATTCTGGACAGCGTTGCAAGAAGCCATGGGTAGTAGATTGTTGATGAGCACAGCATTTCATGCCGCTACTGACGGTCAAACTGAGAGAACGATCCAAACCTTGGAGGATCTTCTTCGATCTTGTGCTTTAGACTTTCATGCATCTTGGGAGAAGAGTTTGCCTTTGGTGGAATTTTCTTATAACAACAGTTATCATGCATCTATCAAGATGTCACCTTATGAGGCTTTATACGGTAGGAAATGCCGTAGTCCGGTTTGTTGGGATCAAGTGCAAGATGATCATATGTTGAGTCCCGACATCGGGACCGAAACAATTGATCAAGTTCAAGTCATTCGAGAACGAATGAAAGCCGCTCAAGATAGACAGAAATCCTATGCCGATGTTCGTCGTCGACCGCTTGAATTTGATGTTGAAGACCGTGTATTCCTTAAAGTATCACCAATGAAGGGAGTGAAACGGTTTGGAGTGAAAGGAAAGTTGAGTCCTAAATATATTGGACCGTTTCGTGTGCTTAAAAGAATTGGTCCTGTTGCTTATCGTCTGGAATTACCTCCGAACTTGAGCAAAGTTCATGATGTATTCCATGTTTCTCAGTTGAAGAAGTATATCAGTGATCCGAGTCATATTATTCAAGAAGAAGTGTTGGACTTGGAACCTAATTTGGCTTTGGAAGAAAGGCCGATTCGTATACTTGAAAGGGCTAACAAACAACTCCGAAACAAGGTGGTGCCGTTAGTTCGTATCCTTTGGCGTTGTGGAAACGTCGAATCAGAAACTTGGGAACCCGAAGCTAAAATGTTAGCTAAATATCCCGAGCTCTTTGCTTGAGGTAAATTTCCTTCTTTCTTTCCTCTTTCTATTCGATTTAATCGTTCGAAGATTACGTACCTTCTACCGATATTCGTGACTGCTGACGGGAACCTGCCGTGCCGAAGATAAGACCCCGTATTTTATTACAAATATATTTTAACAGTTTTGAAATAGACCTACATATATGTTACGTTCCTTCTTCTAAGTTTCGAGGACGAAACTTTTTAAAAGGAGGGGTGATTGTAACAACCCGAAAAGTGGCCGATTTTTCTAGTAAAAATATTTACTAACACTTTTCAGTACAACTTAAGTTCTTAAAATAGGAATTTTTTTTCGGAGTCGTATTTTGAAATTCCGCGTTCGTATTTGGAATTTTTGAGAGATTTCATGAAAAGACCGTTTTTGGTCGTCTTTGACTTTTCTTGACTTTTAAATCGTCTTTGACTTTTTCTTGACTTTTTAAAGTTGTCATTTACTTTTCTTGACTTTTAAAGTCGTCTTAAACTTTTCTGAACTTTTAAGTCATTTTTGACTTTCCCGACTTTTTAGTCGATTTTGACTTTCGTTGACTTTTCCCGACTCGTCTTGCGATTTTGAAGACCGAAATTTTATTTAAAAAAATTATATTTTTGATTTATTTTTATTTATATTTATTATGATTTATCATAATTTAATATAATTATTTTGAATTTATTCGGAATTTAAAGAATAACTTTTACGGTTTTTAATCGAACGGCATTTAACTATTCCCGACGCATCGTAATGCGCGCAACAAAATCGAAACTCGACTTTGGCATGAGTCACCCGCGCGTGTCATCGCTTTCCATTCACCATTAGATATTTTATTTATTTTGATTAAAATAATCAAAATATCTAGATATTTAATTACTTTATCGATCCGTCAACGGAGATTACGCAAAACGAGCAAAAACAGACCCGAATCACCTCAAACCACACGGCTCCTTAAAGTCCTCTAATAGCCTTGATATTTTGATTACTTTTGATTACAATATCATAATATCTAGATCATTATTCGCTTTATCGATCAATTAACGAAAATTACGCAAAACGCTCGAAATCAGACCCGACAATCACAATTCTACACGGCACACTTACCCACTCTTAAGCCTTGATATTTTCATTATTTTTCATTTTAATATCATAATATCTTGTAATTAACTTTATCGTTAATTATATTTAATCGTTTACCGTAAAACAATTATTAAACGCGAGTCAATTACGGAACAACAATGTCAAAACTCGACACCTTTATGTGTCTATAAACACACGGCACCCACACACCCCATATGACTCACAAACAACTTTTCATCTTACCACAAATCAAAATAAGATCAAAACCTCATTTTATTTAATCGTTCTTCGCGTTCTTCATCGTTCATCTTTAGTTCTTCATCGTTCTTGAGCAAAACATCCATAAATTCTTCATTTCTTAATTAAATCCTTCCTAATTTATATTTCTAGACTCTCCTCTTCGCTCCTCATCTTCTAGTACGGTTTATTGTCAATTCCGTCAAGATCGTTTTCATCATTTAATTATGGAAAATTTAGTTTAAGTTCTAATAATTGTTTTTCTTGTTATTTCTTATAGGGGCAGAGTTTGAAGACGAATTTGGGGACTCTTATATTTTGGGTGAAGACTAGTAGAAGGGCTTTCTTATTTATATTTTTCTTATATTTTGTGCTAAGTGGATTTTGCTAGCTAAGGTAACGATTCCGAGTTACTCGACGAATTAATGTCACATGGGTTTTAGTTTATGTTCATGTTATGGTTATTTAGGATTTGAGTTAGTAATATAGTCTTTAGTTTTATTTATTTGGATTTTGGTTCATCTTTATATTTTTGGTTCATGTTTTATGATTTATGGATTTTTAGCTAGTAATATGTTAAGTAGTGGTTATTATGTTGTTTTATGATTTTTGATGATTTTTATGTTGTATGGAATTTTATTGTTGTTTTATGATTTTTGATGATATTTTTATGTTGCATGGAATTTTATTGTTGTTTTATGATTTTGGAGGATTTTTAAGTTGTAGAGAATTTTTATGATGATTTATTGTTTTTGATGATTTTTGAGTTGTAGGAAATTTTTATGATGATTTATTATTCTTGAAGAATTTTAATTATTTTTACTAAGTTATGATTTTTATGTCGTTTAGAAAATTTTAACAAGTTTGTTGTTCTTGATGAATTTTGATGATTTTTAATAAGTTATAATTTTTATGTTGTTTATGAAATTTTAACAAGTTTAGTGTTCTTGACAAATTTTGATGATTTTTAATAAGTTATGATTTTGTATGAATGTTGTTAAAATGGTTGTTTGATGATTAAAAACAAGTTTGGAATTGATTTGGGGTGTTTGATGATTGAACCGAGAAAGAGGCAAGAACCGGGTCCAAACCAGACCGGTCCAGGCCGGTTCAGACCCGGTCTGGGTTGGTCAAGGTGGGTCCGGGTTTTGGTCTTTGGGTTGTGTCGATGTTTGATTGTTTAATTGTTGTTTTGACGGGTTTTAAATATGTTAAAGCATGCGGGAATTATTAGGAAACGGTTTTAATGAAAGTTGTAAAAATCTGCCATTTTCAGCCAAAACAGCCGTGGGGCCCAAATCAGGCCCATGTGGGTCCGGCCCAACTCAGCCCGTGGGTCCCACTTTGGGACTTGTGACGGTTTTTGAGTTATCGTCATTTTATCGCGTTTTGTAATAATTAGCAAGCGAGAAATATTAATAAGTAAAATATTTAATAAAAAGGTTTTTCATTAAATTATTATTTCTCACATGTTAGAAATTATAAGACGAGATCGTGATTTAATTTGATATCCTTTAAGTCAAGCGGGGTTACGTAAGATTTATTAATTCACATGTTAGAAGTTTTAATAAATAACATGTAATGAATATGTTGACTTTTATGTCTATGTCTATGTGATAAAGACTCTGCTTCTAGCCGGTTTGATCCAACGGGTTTGGTCAAACTAAGATCTAGTCAGCCCCGATTTGACTGATGACCCGTCGCGGGACTCGGGTCGGGGATTTGTCTTCAAGTATGGTTGGATTTAATTAATGAATTAGCCTTAGTAGATTCGAGCGATATGTTATTTGATTATGATTTATATGCAATTAGTCACATGTTAGGAAATTGTTTCCGTGACTGTTTGATTATATGGGTGGTGTCGTGTTGACTAAGTACCCATAGAGAATTATGAGTAGATGGCGTCTTGACCATTCTAATTCTAGATGAGTATCTTGGCCCATGACATTGATAGGCTCGTACTGTCTTTAACGAGTATATAGTTCATGGTTAATAGCTTTTGTGTCACTGGCTTGGGCCTTTTGATACCAAGCCGGGGGCATGGCATCCTAAGAGTTTCCACTTTGGGGAAGGGAGCCAGCTTAAGTACTAGACATCTCTGCTTAGGGGGTCGCCTATCAGAGTTTCTCATGTACGGTTATGTAATGAGACAGGGAATGGGTTAGCTGTTGTAGCTAGGTCTGATCAGTCTAGGGCTAGGATGTTTTCCTACCTTGTGGTATAGACTCGAGTTACAGAAGTCGACTATTGACTGGTCCTAGAAATTATGCCTGTTTGTAGACGTATTGGTCTTTCATGTTGGTATGATTCTATGAATCTTAGAAGGTGAGATGCAAGCCGGCTAAGGTTGATAGAGTTTGGATTACCGGTTGTTAACTGATTCACATGATAGTTTGCATGAGTAGCTTAGCCTTCATATGCTAGGTTATATGTTAGTTATTTGTTTCATAACATGAAAAGCATATCATATGTGTTAAGTTTTGTATTTTCCATATACATCTCTTTATGTTATTCATGTTTAATTAAACTCGACATTTCGTGGCTGGGAGAACTCGGAGTTACTCCCCACTGACTGTTGCTTCCGTGTTTATATTTAATGCGGTCGAACAGGTGGTGATGCATATTTGGGGTACATTGACGAGCTAGCGAGCGAAGTATTTACCTTGGACCTATAGTCGGTTCTTAGATTGTATATTATTATACACTCTTTTATTTCCGTATTTATACGGGAGATATGTCTCCCGTCTTGTATAATTCTTATGTATAATTTTATTTCCTTTTCTTTATGAACCTTTGTATTTAAGACACCTTTATTATGTATTCTCATATTTTATTCAGTTAAATTATTTTTTTTCTTTCCGCAAATTTGAGGGTGTCACAATGGAACCGATATGCATTTGCGCGCGGAGTTTAATTGACTAGAAAGTGGGGATATTATATGTAAGTCCTAATTTTGATTGTCGACATATAATCTTTGATTATAAATGACCTCATGGACCTGAAGTCCATATATTGACCTGAAGTCAATTGAAATTATGAATATTGGAAAAGATACTATATAGTTTGTATTTTGAGTCATCATCATGTGCATGTAGATAATAAATCATTATTGCATCTTAGTTTAGTGTATATATATTATTTTTATTGCATTGTTATTAAAATATGTTATTTAGGAATTTGTTTCATATCGTATGTATGTACATGTTTCATAATATTGTTTATGGATAAATGTTTAAAGGAGAAATATATTTTACTCCTACGAGGATAACTCCCTGAAGCCGAAGGAGCCTCTTATGAATGATTATCAATTGAGTTTTGAACTCATGATAAAATATATGAACATCAACAATACGATTGAAAGATATCGTGATTAGTTCCAAAATGGAACATCAAAACTCCTTTAAAGTTTATTTGTTGTCTCAACCTGCAGTTTGAGCATATGAGAATTAAGATTTGTATGACACGTGAATAAGTTTATGGTCCATAAGTATCATAACGATTGAAAAATAATGTAGTCAAAGTCTATAATGAGGATGTCAATCCAATGGTTTAGCAAAGGAAATTACTGAAGGTATTTAGTGGATTATTATTATCCAACAATTTGGTTGCTTCTCCAGTAGAGATCCAATATATGGATGATTGCTACACTCTTTTTCCCTTAGACTAGGTTTTTTGTCTCAACGGGTTTTCCTTATCAAAGTTTTTAACGAGATAGCACTACAAGCGCATTATTGATACGCTGTAGTAATGATTGTTGAGATGACAATTGTTTTAGACCTAATATTATGTCATGTTATGAGAAGAATTGAAATTATTCTCTCATTATTTGGTGTATTACCTGAAATGAAGATCAAGAGTCATCATGAATGACTACATCCGAATTGTGAGTTTTAAAGACATATGATGATTGATTTTGTTAAGGAATTCTACTAACTGAAGATATCAAGTTTATCAATTACAATGGATTCTATTCAACAATCGAGAAATTACGTCAAAGCATGATTCATTTGAAGTTATATACAGTCATGTTATCATCAGGGGGAGTAGCACGCGCTGTACTCTTTTTCCTTATCTATGGTTTTGTCCCAATGGGTTTTTCCATGGAAAGGTTTTAACGAGACAGCTTCTTATGCGTATTTGGAGATTATTGTACTCTTTTCCTTTCTAGTGTTTTTCCGATAGGGTTTTTCTTGTAAGGTTTTTAACGAGACATGTTCTTCAGTAATGGACATCCAAGGGGGAGTGTTATGAAATATTATTATATGGATGTCCATATCTTATAGGATACTAGAATATATTATCTTATGGAAACTCTAGCCCTATTGTATGTGTATTTATACACCTTATAATGGAATAAGAAGAGAGATCTCCCTCCCTTACTTTCTGTCTACCTTCTCTCTATGATTATCTCTCCCTTTGTTTCACAACAGATTTGGTTTTTCAATAATGGTTATGTAAAACAGTTAGAATTGTAGTTACACTATATAGTTATATTATAAATCTATACATATCTAATACTCCCTCCTATTTTACATAATCTTCCATATTTCCTTTTTCATTAATTCACATAATCTTCCTTATTCCTATTTTTGGATGTGTGTGGTCCAAATTTATTTGTATGTAGGATAGAGTGTTTGTGCAATCTAAATTTAATTATACGTGGGATAATGTGTCTCTTAATCCTTGTGCCAAAAGGAAAGAGGAGGGTTATATAGAATATGAGTGGGTACTATATTTAATTATAAATTTATATATGTAATTAATGAGGCCTTTGGTTTCCCGTTTATATATATACTACTCCCTTCATCACATTTTTTATTGTCTCCTTTCTATTTTGGGAGAATTTAAGGGGAAAAATGGTGAAATGTGAACTTTACCCATTAAAGACGAGTTCAGATATTGATTTTATAATGGTTATAATGTCAATTAATTATCAATGCAATATTGAATAATTGAAGTTTTTCATTACTAGATTTATAAAACAAAATAATATGAAGAATACAAAATAACCAACGAAATACAAGCTATATTTGTAACACCCGGAAATGTACCCTATTTTTCTAGTGAAAATATTTTACGGATACCTTTCAGCGAAATTAAGTTTTAATTTAGAATTTTATTTTCCGAGTCGAATTTAGAATTTCCGAGTTCGTATTTGGAATTTCCGCGAGATTCCATGAGAATCCCGTCTTAAGGCGAGTTTGACTTTTCTTGACTTTTAAGTCGTCTTTTTTCTTGACTTTTAAGTCGTCTTTGACTTTTCTTGACTTTTAAGTCGTCTTTGACTTTTCTTGACTTTTAAGTCGTCTTTGACTTTTCTTGACTTTTGAGCCGCCTTTGACTTTCGTTGACTTTTCCGACTCACCCTTTACTTATACTCCCTCATACTCCTTAACCTAATATTCATTCCACACAACTCAACTCTTCCTTCTTCTCTAAGAAACCATAAAACCTTGCCTCCATTTTCGATCCGTCTTTGAATCGCCGTATCTTCTTCGTTTCTTGTTGAAATTCTCGTAAGTTCGTCTCATTCTTCCCCTCTTGCCTTCCTCTATCCGTATTTGTAATAAAATTACCGTCTTTCTCGCTTTTTAAATTATCCGTCTTTCTCAAGGTGAATGATATTCATCTTTTATTATCTAATTGTATGTAGGTGGAGACTAGGAAGGTTTAGAAACCGTTTAAAGACGCGAAAAGGTAACGGTGAAGGGTTATTCGTATCATTTACGTGTTTTAATGCTTTATATGCTAGGATTCGTATTTAGAATACGATTAGTAAGTTTAGGAATCATGTTATGGATGATGATTGTTGTTATTTGATGATTGTTGATGATGAATATTGATTGTTGATAGTTATTAGAAATGAATTATGAGAATTGGAAATAAAAGGATTGAATTTATGTTGAAGGTTCTAGGGTGAATTGGTCACACATCTCACGGTCGTGAGATGGCATGTCACGGTCGTGAAACCTCATTTCACGGTCGTGACTTGTGCAGTTTCACTGCACTGACCCTTTTTGGTAGAATGATCATATCTCCTTCGTTACTTGCTTGTTTTAGGCTTGTGACCACTCGTTGGAACCGTAAGAAGATAAGCTATCACCTCGACTTGGAATTTCTGTATTTACATGTCTAGAACTCTGACAGTTTGAAGTTGTTGAAGTGAACCCTTGTTTTAGTTAGTTTCCAAACTTGTTGTTTTGGAGAGGTATCTATGTTTCTTATTCATTATTTATCATAAACTTGTTCTAATGCTTATGTATCATGTATTGATTCATGTTTATCATATTTAAATTTATATAATGCCATATTCTCATGTTTTGTGACGGTTTTTGGTATGTTCCCTTTGAGTCGGTTTTTACAAATGATACGGTTTGAGCACTATTTTGTCTTGTGCTTTGTACTCTCATTCCCTTGGCTACCTTCCCGTTCGTAAGGCTGGAATGTCGGAACGGAGAGGTATCCTACTGCTTAATTGCATGTGTTAGTGGGCATACGACGACGTTGTTGGGAGTTGAACGCTATGCGTTGATCGACCCGGCCGTCAAATGTTGTGTACTTGCGAGGTGGTGTTATTTGCATGTAGCGTACCGCTTGTTATGAGGCTTGAGCTCTTTTCCGCCTCTTTCGTGAATTGATCTACCGAATTTGGGGTACTCGGCATATATATTGTAAGACCGAGTCTTGGATGTGGAACGTCTTACCACATGTCGAATCGGAACACGTCTTATTCCGAGAGTCTGGTCAGGTTTAGACTAGGACCGTATTATTATCGTCGTCCTACCGAGAGGATTAGAGTTTTGTGTGTACGAAACGTCTTATCGTACATGATTCCAGGAAACGTCTTATCCTGTGAACTTGTTTTGTCTAGGTCATGAGTATACGAAACGTCTTATCGTATACGGTTCCGGAAAACGTCTTATTCCGTGAGCTTCCATTGACTTGTCTTGCTATTGTACACGATGCTAGTGCATTTCATTTACCGTGAGAGATGTCGTCATTGTGTCGGTGTGTTTGGATGGATGATTACATGAATGATTATATGATTGATCATTGAATGACTTGGCTTGGTTTGTTTGTCGAGTCTCAATCTTATCAAACTTATACCGCTAACGGTGAGATGTAAGCCCTAGTGAGCGTATTCGGTTGCCTAAGAGTGTCTTCCCCGAGTCTTTCAATAACATGTTGAATTCGGATTTGTACCTCTTTTGCTCTTATCATTATATATCTAATTACCTATTTATCCTTATCGTACCTCACATGTATATTCATATATGCATGATTTTACTTTTGTATTTCCTTCTATGTACGTTTAAGGTGATATGGCTGGGAGAACCCGGAGTTACTCCCCACTGATTGTGGCGTTCATGTTTTTCATGAATGAACAGGTTGCTTGCATGGATGGCTTTTTGGCTATGATGTTTTGGGGTTCGGGTGTGAGCTAGCGGGCGTTGTCCCTGGAAGTTTCACCTCTAGACGATATTAGCTAGTTTGGCTAAACACTTGTTCTTTGCTAACATTTGAAGAGACTCCGTCTCTTTGTTATATTCCGTACTTAGTTTGTAATATTTTGACACTCCTCGTTTTTTTTAACTTGCATGTATAAAAGTTTTAAAAAAACTACCTATTTCCGCAATATATTTCACATGCTTGTTTGTTTTATATTTCCGCATTCGCGAGGGTTGTCACAATATTACAGCACACCAACATGAAAATGGTTCAATGACGGATAACATGAAGAGGGAAGGAAGAAACCAAATTATTAATTATCGTTTTTTGTTTTCCGAAAAGGAAACCTAGTAATTTGTACCAATGAAACTGGAGAATCATACTCTATATAAGTCGCACATCTACAAGTTGTACTTACTTCCCGCAGAACTAACTCAAATCCAAGCCTAGAATTTCCTGGTAGTTTATTACACAGAAATATAGTTGGAACTTGGAGCAAGACTAGGAACCAAAGAAAAAAAACTCCATCAGTAAGGAAACTAGCGTCTTTATACTACCTACCTTATTTGAGAAGGAGAGCAAAGCAAGCCGGATGCATCAGCACCAACAACAGCAAGATCACAAACGGCACAAATTTGGCCTTCTTCGGCTGGAACAAATCGCGATGTACAATAAGGACAGGACACGTCTTTCTGACCCCGATAAATAGGAACATAGGTGGCCCCACAAACCACAAATGGGTTCCTAAAGTCATAGTTTAGCTGGGTTGTATCTTTCATGTTTTTTTCGGCGGCCTGAAGTACTTGTCGAGCTGTCTTCGCTTGCTTCTCAAATGTGGGATTAGTGTCAAGAAGACGACGTGCAAAAATAGCAGCTGTACTAAGATTCCCAGCTTTATAGCAATTTGTCATGGCTGTCAGTAATGCCAGTCTCACATGAGGCAACTGAAGGTTACAGTGAGTGAAATAAGCAGCCAGTTCCTGCTGGCGAATTGGGTTGTCTTTCAGTTCCCTTCTCTGAAGCTCCATCTTCAAACCCATAACATACTCTTTCACTATGGCTATCAGTTCCTTGATTTCGTCGACCTCCCTTCTTGACTCGACCACTACCAACGGAATAGTGTGGAGTATATTGACAAAGGTCCGAAGTGCCTCGCTCAATTTCCCGTCATTTGTTAACTTGTAGCCAGCCTTCAGTTTTTCCTCCAAGTGAGAAAAATCAAATATAAGGGCAGGTGGCCCCCTCACATTAGGGCTGGCAGAATCACTCCAACCCCTCTCAAGGGCGATAGAAACGACAGGTGCAGAAGCAAGAGCGAGCAAGTAGGAGTGGCTGGCGGAAAATAAATCAATAAAAAGATGCTTGAGTGGAGCAAAGTTCTTGATGCCAACTTGCCGGTTAAGCAAGCGCATAGCAGCATCGAAGTTCCCTGCGGCGACATGTTCGGCAGCAAGAGACGATTTCTGGGTCCATATTTGGCTGATGGGCATTCCAGTGGAAGGTACGACAAAAAGAGAAGATCGCCCGTTATTGGCCATCTTGGGAGTTTCCACCTCAGGTGGAAGGTCAAGATCCTCAAGATCCCATCCTCCCTCTCCATCTTCGGGAACTCCCTCCTCTTCCTCTAAGCCGGACAATTCATCTCCATTACCCTCGATATCCAAACTTTCACCCCACTCCTGTCCAGGATCTTCATCACCCTCAATTGGTGCATCCTGCCTTCCATATTCAAAACCGTCAAAGATTCCCTTCATGACAGTTAGTAGTGGCCAGTTTGCAGCACAGCTTATTGGGCTAGGTGGCATCAAGAGGAGTGGTGTTTTTCCCTTAGGTAACTCGGGTATGTTATCACCAAGTTCGGCAGCTAGACGCACAACAACATCGTCAAGCCCATGAGCTTTAGCGGTTACATACGCAAGAGGGAGATGTCCAGCGGCTTCTAGAATCTTAACACGCTCCTGGACGTCGCCCAGGTAAAGAGCATTGTGGAACTGACCCATAATATTATTTTTCACCTCCGCAATTTTCAACATTTTGGACAATTTCTCCACATTTCCAGTTATTAGATAGAGGAATGAGAGTCTCTCAAAGTTCTTTGTCTTTTGATATGCATACTCCACTATGTCTGCATTGCCTTGACGCAAGGCCTCAACCCCCAGCCGGTACCAATAATTTTTGTCATCAATTACATTAGCTGAAGCTACAGCCACCTCAATATTACCACTCTTTAGAGCCAGGTTAAAGCGAGTCTTCTCATCCTTAACAAAATGAAGAGCGACCTCTGGAAAACCTTTTTGCTGAAGATACGCAATCACGGCTTGCCCACAAAGCTCCGAGCGCTTAATCATACCCATGACCTGATCATATCTCTTTCTCAAGAGGGAAAGTTTGAAATAATATTCCGTTGCATCAATAGAAATAATACGGTTCTTCCCATCTCTATCTAAGCAGTAAATGGTGTTTCCTGTCACTTTTGTAATGTATAATGGCACATCAAGAGTCTTAATGATACCATTATCTCCATTGGGGAGGCAGTATTTCATGTGATTCAGAGTAGTATAGATGAAAACACCATTGTCATCCCAAGCACCACTCTTAACACGGATTGTTTCATGAAGAGTGCAACGGTGCTCAAGTGTCTTGGTGGCTATAATTATTGAATGTTTGCTCAAAAAAGCAACAGTATCCATGTCATTAGACCAAACAATGTATCTAACCAAATTAGTTTGGAGTTCTCCGAGCACAAGCCTCTGCTGAAGGTCAAACACTATTACCCTATCCTCAGCTCTGCATAGAAGGCTACCTGTAACAGCAACAATCCAATAAGAATTCTATGAAAAGGACTGGGTGAGCAGAATGATAAAGAAAAGGAACTTAAGGAAGTATTGTGAGGTTACCTGTTCCTGCATAAAATATAGCATCTGTAGAAATAGGAAGGGGAACCTTCTTTACCATTTCATTCTTAAGATTCTTTACTAAGACTTGGTTGCTACTCCTCTCTAATACAGCAAACCTGTTCCGAGCAATAAAGACAGCCGAACCACCAAGGCCTCTCTTTGCCTCATGTGACACATCACCCCTACCCCAGCCATCTTTAGGCACCACATAAAGTTCATAAGATCCACCGTCTATATCTGAAGCAATCAATATAGAATTCTCTGTAGGACTGTATGAAAGAGTTCTTGGGCTTTGATTGAGTATGCTGGCACCAGGTCTTCGGATGGGGACGACTTGCGTATCCTTTTGGGTTGAGAATTCGTAAACACGTAGAAAACGATCTTTCACATAATACACAAGATCACCACTAACCGCGAAAGCAGGACGCTCTCTTTCCAACTTAAAGACAATCATTCCACTGTCATGACCAGCAGCAAGAAGGTTCATCTCAGGATGAGCTGTAAGAATCCAGAAGCGATCATGCTCCCTTCTGAAAGTCTGAAGACCAGTTCGCTTAGTGGCATCCCACACACGAATACTTTTGTCCTCAGAGTTTGAAACAATAAGATCTTGCCTAGCATGAAATAGCACAGAAGAAACATTGTTCAGGTGCCCTCTCAAAGTGTCCACTTCCCAGGCTTTTGTATCTGCGCATAAATAGAAAGCAACATTCCATGTCAATCTCAAAGAAAGTGTAGTACAGCCAAGAAACAACTAACTATAACATCTAAGCTGAATCAAGATGGATGCAGAAAATGTACAATATCACTTAGCTAGCATATCAAATTTACTAGTTATCTCTAGAAAATAATATCATGATGTAAAATGATGTGACCATGTGGGTAAAGACTTAATTCACGATATTATATTTCTAACAGAGATATTTACTGTTATTATATATATATCAATCACTAATGTATCTAAAGTTCTAACTTATACACCACATTAACAGCAAGTTTCCCTTGAAGTCAAAATTAACTTGAAAGCATGCTGCCGGAAAGTAAAAACTAAAACACAAGAGGGAAAAAAAAAGTAAGAATCTACCATTCATGCGCCATATTTTCACCAGACGATCATCAGCACCAGAAACGATCAAGGGAAGAGTAGGATGGAAAGAAGCCCAGTTGACTCCACGATCATGACCCTCTAAGACATACTTAACAACAGCATCAACACCGCCAAAAAGATCTGTGTTCATATGACTCAGACGTAAAATGTCATCTGCAGGAGACACCGTTTTCTTCCTCAAGGCGCCGATATCCCAAACACGAACAGTCTGATCCAGTGAAGCAGAAACCAAAAGGTCTTCCTTGGGATGAAAAGACGCACACATAACATAGTGATTGTGTCCGGTTAGGACAGAGATGCATGTGCGTGATTGCCAGTTCCATATCCTTATGGTCTGATCGTCACTAGCGCTAACAATCCATGGATATTCATGGTGAAATTGGACTGTACGGATATAATCAAGGTGCCCTAGAAAAGTGAAGAGGCATCTCTGCAATTTATAATTCCAGACTTTAATCTTGTAATCATCTCCTGCAAAACCACCAGGTAAAAAAGAAAACATGAATCTCAAGTCTCGACACATAACTGGCATGATGGAACTGGCAAAATTAAACACCGTTACAGGCTCAAAAACATATAGCGCCGATACCAATCAAACTATCACTCAAAACATTGAACAATACTGGCATGTGGATCAACAGTTTATGATAGTCAACAGTTTGTTGTTGTGCTTAGTGGATGTAAAGCGGACAATAGTCCAATTGGGGGTTCAAACTACTCAAACTATTACTCAAAACATTGAACAATACTACGGTGCAACAACCAAATACTCCGATTGTGGCGTGTGGATTAACAGTTTAAGATAGTCAACAGTTTGTGGTTGAGCTTAGTGAATGTAAAGCAGACAATAGTCCAATTGGTGGTTCAAATTACTCATAGAAGGACCTTCTTAATAAAGAAGGGTAAACAAACGAATGGGACACCCTGAAATGGAAATAGTAAACAAATAACCGGGACAGAGGGAGTGATTTAACCACAAAAACCGTCTCATGCAAGTATTAGCGCTTGATTAAAGTGGCAACATGAATCAAATTCACAAATAAAAAAACAAATGTGCATAAAAATGAAAGCGTAGAAAGAAAAGAATACCGCCGGAGACGAAAAGAGGCTGAGATTTATGGAAATGAACACCGCGAACGGGGCCTTCATGCTCATCAAAACGATCAATGAGGGTACCCATACGATAATCCCACAATTGGATAACACCACTGTGTAAACTCGCCAAGATCCATGGCCTTTTTGGGTGAAAACTTAATCCTTTCACTCTATTACTCTTCGTTTCGAATTTCGTCAGCATCTTCTCCTATGTATACAAAATTAATAGGAGGGGAAACTGAAAGGGCTTTGATCGAGTGGATAAAAAAATTGAAATTGAAATTAACCCTAAATTAATTGATTGTCGATTGAAATGTAAGAGAGTGAGGATTGGTACCTAGATCTTAATACCTGATAATCTGATAGTAGTTCAAGGATGGGAAACAGCTTTTCTTCGTTTTTTTTTTGGTTATTTAATAGTAACTAGTCTTTGTACCCGTGCATTGCACGGGTTAGTTTTCTTATTTTAGTACATATATATTGTTTCTATTGTCCTTTAGGTGCGTTTGAAAATACGTGGCTCTATATTTATCAGGCAAAGAAACAAAAGAATGAACATCTTATATTATACTTTATTGCATAATATATTTTAGTGAAAAGATAAATGTAAGGTAATGACGTAATGTAAACATGTAATATCTCTAAATGAATGGATAGCATGTATAATGATATTTATCACTAAATTTTACATATAACTTAACGGCTCAATAGCTTACATGCATAATATTCATATTAAATCTTACTTGTGTACTAACGTTTCTTGTAAGTTTTTTTTTAATTATTTTTTATATTTCATGTATATGTGTCTCCTTATAATAATAGGGACTGATATACATACCATCAGTATGTCATACGTTGTTGTCTTAACTAATTTGTTTATGAAATTTAAAAGTCGTGATAAAATTTTATATTTTGTACATGCACATTGCTGAATTTTTAGTGTCGAGACTTAGCTCCTTAATATAGTTTATCACAAGCGAGTGTCTTACATTAATAAAATAAGGAGAGAGTGTTAGTGTTACTCTCTCACACATTTTTATCTTGTACCCATTTATCTTCACCATTGTACTATTCGTTTTATGATCAATATTTCTATACAAAGAACATGGGTTATAACTAAAGACTTAGATGATATACTTTAACTATTAGCAAAGAGCTAAGGACATATAACTTATGCAAATAATACTTTTATAATCAATACGCACTCGATAGATATAACGAAGAAATATAACATAAATCTCGTTCTTAGTGAACTTTTATGTGAGCAATTTTAATTACACCGATAAATTCCAAGGAAATAAGAATACAAATTTTTAAAATGTTACATTTTATGTTATAATAATATATTTTGTAGTACATATAATTAAGATTATATTTGAGAGAAAGAGTAAAAGGGTAAAGTAAGGAGTAAAATTGTTGAGGTGAACTCCAATAATTATTATTATTAGTCGAAAATGGACAAAATCAACTACATGTTTTTCAGAATCACACGATAAATAGAAATTTATTCATATACGACTCCAAACATAGATGTTTCCTCTACATTCACCAAGACTATAATAAAAAAAATTGTACTCCCCAAGAACTATCTGATTTCCTAATTAATGAGGAAATAAATTATACACAAATCATTTAAAGAAACTTTGATTTGTAATCCATTGGGCAAAATTATTAAAAACTAAAGTGTAGGAAATAGTGAAAGATAATTTAGTGCAATTCACAAACTTTTGACAATTAATAGTTCAAGGGTTAGATTATATAATGTAACCTTTCAACCACTTATTAGAGATTCATGCTATTATTTTAAATACTACACATGCACCAATATAGAAAAAGAAAAACCGACCAAAATAAAAAAGCATTCAAACCAAAAAAATTTTTGTAAAGAAGCAAGATTCATACTCATAATATTAATTTCATGCAATGCTATCAATATGTGAGTATATATCATCGTCTTGCAATTTGCAAACACACAAAAAAAATAACAAATTAGATTATAATTAATTCAAAACATAATAAAGAAAAAAAGCAAAACAACTAATTTAGTTCTCTAAGTATACTTTACATACAAATTTTTGGAATAAAATTGAAAATTATGATTCTTATATAATGGTGAAGGGAAAACAAAAAGCCATCATTAAATAAAATAAATATAGTTAAATAATAAATAGGCTACATTGATAACAAAAGTTATGAGAGGAAGATCAAAGGTTTGCGTTAGTTCTTGTTTTCCTTTTTTTGGTATGTGTGTGTGTTTGCAACTTATATTGTTTTTAAAAAAAATCGTTAGCTATAAGAGCATCTCCAATGATTTAGCTTGCGGACTTGCTTGCAATTTTTTAAAATTAAGATTTTCGACAGGTAAATATATGTAATAACATATACTCTCTCCTATTCTATCATTTCTTCCCTCTTTCTTTTTTGGGTAAGTCGGGTTTTCTTCCCTCTTTTTTTTTTGTTGTTGTGGTGTTTTGTGTGGTCTAAATTCATTTGTGAGTGTGATAGTATATTAGACAAATAAAATGTCACAACTTTCATCCTATCCAATTATACGGATAATTTGACAGTATTACAATTTTTATCTAGGTTAACTAACATAATGTGTTTATGTACGTAGTACACTTTTTATTTGTACGCATTAGCTTAAAAAGAAAATAAATTCAGTTACTTACTTAAAGTTCTCCATTAATACTAATTAAATTATCAGATTTTATTTAATTATATATTCATATTTGACTGTACAACTTGCATAAAATTTTAGAATCTATGATCAAATTATTGTTTTCATTTTCCCTTTTTTTAGTATTTTTTATATTTAAGGTTGCTTTGGTTAACGGTGGTTGTGTAAGAGACGAGATGAAAAACATGTCGTTAAGAAGGCTGTGTCTAGTGGGCGAGAGAGGGTGGTGATAGGCTGGTATGATTTGTTTTTTGCTTTTATTTATTTTTTCTCAGGCAATGTATTTAAATTATATTGTTCCGTAAAGTGGTTTCAAAAGATTTTACTTGGAATACTCTATATTTTCCCTGCAATACAATATGAAGTATTAATTTTTCTAGGCTTTTAAAATATATGAAGACGTTATATGGAAAAAATATGTTAAAAACATGTTTTTAACTCTCTTTCGTATCCAACTAACTTAAAGCGAGTTGTATATATCAAAAGAGACGATATCATTTATAAACAACGCAAAGTTTAGAGTTGAAATGTGATTGTTATTTATCGTATAGCTTATTCTAACAATCATTTCCCAAAAATCAATGTTTTTTTATTCAATTATTGCTTACTTTACATTAAAATCCCAAATTTAATGTTTGTTGTAGTCTCATTTGTGTTTAATGCATTAAGTTTTTTTAACTTTTTTTGAAATAATTGATGATGACGTGGCTTGATAAAAAGCTATTAAAAGGGAGAATGGTGAGTTTTGGTGCTTTAGATTGTCTTTTTATTATATTTATAGATACTTTAACAAAATTGCTATATCCCGCCCCTATATTACTCATCCCGCCCCCTAATTTCATTTTAGTTTACAATTTTTCCCTTTTCACTAAAACATCTCTCTAAAATTTATTTTTTCCGTTAATTCGAAAATGAGTGATGGTAAAAAAATTTTCGATTATCTTTATAATTCGTACAATAATTATGATAACGAACCTCGATTTGCAAACGATTGGAACGCGCAACAACATTATCGTTATAACGATAAATACAATAATTATCATTACGGTGAGGAAAGCGGTTATGATGATGGGAACGACAATACGGGTCACGAAAATGACGAGGAGGAACGGGATAACACGGAAAATGAAGATGAAGATTGTCAAAACACCGGAGTTGCGACGGTAAATTTCGATTTACGAAATTCAAATTTTTTTTTTCTAAGTCGACATATGAAATCGTGTCAGATTCGTGAATTGACCATGGCCAAAACGTGTGAATCACACGAAATGGCCCAGGTCCATTCGTGTGGATTACACGAATGAGCCCAGACCCAAACGTGTAATCCACACGAATGGACCCAGGCCATTTCGTGTGATCTGCACGAATGAGCCATGGCCAAAATGTGTGAATCACACGAAATGGCCCAGGTCCATTTGTGTGGATTACACGAATGAGCCCAGGCCCAAACGTGTAATCCACACGAATGGACCCAGGCCATTTCGTGTGACCTGCACGAATGAGCCCTGGCCCATTCGTGTATTTAGTTTTTTTATTTTTAAAAAACAAAATGTATATATATATATATATATATATATATATATATAATTTTTAGTGGAATTAATTAGGAAAATAATGAAGGACCGACGGGGGACGGTGTTGATTACGACGATTCTTTTGTCTTTGAAAATCCGTTTACAACGTTTGAGGAAGCATTTGATAAATGTAATGAGGTTGCTTACGGTTTAGGGTTTCATTTGGTAAAGTATAAGTATCACATGGAAAAGCATCCCCCGTTTAAATTGATCACATGTGATCGGTATGGACCTTACGTATGCAAGGCCAAGAATCCGGAGAAACCGCTAAGGAAATCAGCTACAAAAAAAATTATGTGTCGATTTGCACTGATGGTGGTAAAAAGAGGTTTGGCAATGTGGGTAGTGGATCCAAAATGTGGGTTTCACAATCACTCTTTTGGAGAGTTCCTTGAAGGTCATAGACGTAGAGCACAATTTAATGATGAACAAAAGGAATTTATTAAGCAACAGCGTCAGTCTCATGTGAAACCGGGGATGGTTAGATATGCTTTCACACGTTTGTTTCCTGATCAACCGGCACCGTGCTTGAAACAAATTTACAATGAAAATGCCCGACTTAGTGCAAAGGATAGAGACAGGAGGAATAGTGTGCAATATATGTTGTATTTGGCCACCGAAGCTAGCTATATCCGTGAGTTCATGGTAAATGAGGAAACAAGTGCTCTTGAACGTGTTTGGTTTGTTCACCCGGAGGCAGCGCAAATGTTTAAAGCGTGGCCAAATGTTATTCTGATAGACTCTACATATAAAACCAATAAATAAAATCTTATTTTGGTTCAATGTGTTGGTGTCACGCATGTTGGGAAAAAAAGTTTTTTAATAGGCTATGCATTGATTAAGACAGAAAACACTGATGGTTATACTTGGGTTTTGAGGAGGCTGGAATCATTGTTGGAACCTTGTGTGAGGCAGACGGTCATTGTCGCTTATCACGAAGGCGGTCTAATTGCAGCACTTCCCCATGTATTTCCCACATCCCATCATTTCTTGTGTCTGTGGCATATTTACAATGCAGTTGAGACGAGAGCAACAAACTCGGAGAAAGATGGAAATTTAGCACATGATGCTTGGAAGAAAGTGATTGAAGCAAAAACGCTTGAGGATTGTCAAAGGGAGTAGGCCGAGTTAAGGAGAAAGTATGGTTGTTATCCCGGACTTATCACTTATCTTCAGACTCAATGGTGGGTTAAAATTCATATGTTTGCCAAATGTTTCACAAATTTGGTCGTTCATTTTGGTAACACATGTACATCTAGAGTTGTGTCCGCTCATGCGCAATTAAAGATGTGGTTAGTATCAGCTGAGCTTACCTTGTGGAGACGGGCTGATGTTATGATGCATGGTCAACACATAGTGATTCGAAAGACATTGGAAGATTCAATTAGCAAGACCGTTGTCTCTAATTTGTATCATCGGAAACTATTTTCAATGTTGAGCGGAAGAGTATCAGCGACAACTATTTTAGAAATGCAAATGGAGTTTTTTCGCGGTACTAATTTGGGTGGTGATGTGGAGGATGAATGTGGCTGTACTTTATGGAACACCCATAGATTGTTGTGTGCTTGTAAGCTACATAGGTTGTTAGGTCGGAACAAAAGAATCCACCCAGATGATGTGCATGAATTTTGGTCAAGGTTGGCTTACACAAAGTCCAGTCATCGTCGTTGTGACCGTAATGAAGTCATGGAGGAACTTTTCAATAAAGTTCGAACATTCCACCATTCAGTCCAAAGAAGTATTATTGAGACGCTCTTCAGTAAGTTGTTTCCCGAGAACGAGGTTGTTGAACCCCCGGAAATTATAGATATACCTCGTGCCTGTCCAAGGAAGTCAAATACTCGTAATCAATCAGGTGTGGAGCATGCCAGACGTACTTACCAGAGTACGTCAATGTCAACGACTAATGATAATGGAGGTACATTCTGTTATTATTTTCTTTTAAATTAATGTTGTAAATAAGTCAATGTAGGTGAAGGAACTCCTCTTGAGATAAATTATAATCTTGTCAGTGACATCGAGGCTTTCGAATATAAGGACTATGTACCGGTGCCGAACCAAGATGGTTTTCTAGATGCTTTTGACCCTAGAGGCGATGGTCATTGTGGATTTCGAGTTGTCTCACATGCAAAAACAGGGGATGAGAAAAACTATCTACAAATGCGATGACTACTATTGATCGAGTTGAAAAATCAAGTCTATGTGACCATTTACTATGGTGAACGTGACCAAGCTTGCTGACGAATCAAATGGGCTACAAATGCACCTTGTGATATGCCTAATTGGATGGAAGGCTTGGATTTATTTGGTTTTGCAACGAGTTTCAATTGGACAGTATGTAGCTTGCGTATGTCATACTATAATGGCGTACATTCATGGTATGGATGTTCCACGTACTTACCTCTACGGTCTACACCAGGTGCTCGCGGTCCGTATGGTATTTTGTGGATACTTCATACAGGGATGCATTGGGTGCGTGTACGCATGAATGGCGAATGTGTCATGCCTCCTATACACAATTTATGGAAGGGTAATCGTTCTCTCGATATTGAATATTATGAATTTATTTATAAAGTCAGACTTGATTATTGGTGGGATTATGTAAATAGGGGACTTTTGTGGGATCCTAGAAATAATTAGTTTTGGCTTTGGTTTATAATTTAACAATTTATTTATCAAGAATTTATTTTGGTTTTTCGTTTTTATTGACAAATTCGAACAACTAAGTCCAACAAAGCCAATAAAAGATAATGCAAAGTCTAAGAAACCCAACAAACAAACAAAGTCTAAAAAAAGCCCAACAAACAAAGTCTAAAAAAATCCAACAAACAAAGTCTAAAAACAATCCCAACAAACAAAGAAAAAAAACGCCAATTCCTGCCATCGGTACCACCATTCCCGCCATCGGTACCACCATTCCCGCCATCAGTGCGACCACATGAGCCTCTCCCCCTATCGGTGCGACCACGTGAGCTTCTCCCCCTATTATCAGCTGGGGGTCTACCGGTGTATGCTCGTATTTCTGGATGAACGGTCCTCATAAACTGCCTTAATTCTCCGGTCATTGCAGGGTCTTCAACATCCTCAAACTGTGAGAAGCGGTGAATAAGCGACTGGCCAACCTGCAAAGTAAACGAATAGACAGTTATATTAAAATTGAAACATATGTATATGAATACACATTAATATTAAAATTAAATATATATTACACGTACCGTAGTCGGAAAGTGGGACCTCGATGTGGGCATCTGATCACTATCACGGGGAACATTCATCACATAAGGATGCGAATGTGTACTAAACCACTTCATATACCCTTGCGTGTAATTATGTGGTGGGTGAGCGGGCAATGAACGCCTATCCAAATGTACTCTGTGTGTTTTCCAATTATTCCATGTGTAGTCCAAAAGCGCACCGTCATATTTCACATCATATGCAATCGACTTAATTGGACGGTAAGCCTTGTTGGAGGGAGGCATGGGGGGCGGGATGGTCTGCATGTACCCAAATTGTCGAAGACATCTATCTGGATAGTATGGCTCAACAATATCGATAAATCTCAACAACCCCTGATACGCGGTATTAGGGTGTTCAGTCTCGGGATTCTGAGGGTACGGTCTCCAAGCTACCGACTCTATTAGCAACAAATACAACTACTCTCGGTAGGAGACAAGTGCTTTATCCCCCTCATCGCGTGGTATGGAACTGGTAGACCATAACGAATCCCTCGGAGTATCAGGAGTGGTTGCCAAGGTCGCCATCGGCCTAAAAGAGGGAAAGTACTCAAAGATCCACGACTGCAACAAGGTCAAACAACCACACAAACCCTTACAATCAGCCCTCAAAGCAATACCCAACTGTCTTTATAGATAAGCCAATTTGCCGGCACCCCAAGCATACTTACTAATGCTACCAACATCTCTAAGCATCGGGAATATGTTTTCCCGAACCCTATCACTAGATTTGTCAACAAATAACTAACGTCGAACTCAATAAGATCATCAAGTAACCCTGAACCTCAGAAGCCACTCCCCGCTTGCACCCCTCAACCAACTCTTTCAAAGCTTTTTGTAAAATCAAATTTCCTTTGTAGATCTTTGCATCATTACCTTGTTCCCACTGCTCTCCTAACTTAGCCTCTGTCATAGCCAACAACTCCGACATACCAAGCACGGGATGTGCCATATCATCCTCAGGTATGCTACAAGAATACCCATCAATACTAATCCCAAGGATCTCCGCAACATCGTGCAGCAGTATCGTCATCTCACCCCATGGCATGTGAAATGTGTTGGTGTCCGGCTGCCACCTCTTAATAAATGCACACAACAACGACATGTTCACATTTTTATGCATAAGGTCGGGCAAATGACAAAGATCCAATTCCGCAACTATCGCGCGGACCTCATCTGACAAAATCCACTTACGGAGCTCAACTAATGATCTTTCTCTAGTGTATTTAGTCAACAAACCACGCTCAAAGCCAGGCTGATTCCACATAACGTAAGAAATATGTCCACCAAAATTCGGAATCAAATCCGGTACTAAAGGACCCAAATCCGGTACTAAAGGACCCCCCGGTGATGGCCCCCTCAATATCCAGCTCGAATCTTTCCCCCATATCCAGCTCGAATCTTTCCCCCTAGCCCTTACTTTCCTACGCTGTTCAACAACCGAACTGCTAGACCCCGAAGCATATCTCTCAAACCTACCCTGCGTGTGACAACCCTCGAACATGCGGAAAATAAAAACATACAAGCATGTGAATTAATTAGCGGAAATACGGTATTTTAAAAACTTTTATACATGCAAGAAGAAGTATACGAGGAGTGTCAAATATTACATACTAAAGTACGAAATACAACAAAGAGACGTAGTCTCTCAAAATGTTATAAATGTCAAAGTGTTTAGCAAACTAGCTAAAATCGTCTAGAGGTGTTTCAATCCAGGGACAACGCCCGCTAGCTCACACCCGAACCCAAAATATCAAGCAAAAAGCCATCCATGCAAGCAACCTGTTCATCCATGAAAAACATGAACGCCACAATCAGTGGGGAGTAACTCCGGGTTCTCCCAGCCATATCACATTAAACGTACATAAAAGGAAATACAAAAGTAGAAGCATGCATATATAGATATACATGTGAATTACGATAAGGATAGATAGGCAATTCGATATTTAATGATAAGAGCATATGGAATACAAATCCGAATCCATCATGTTATACAAAGACTCGGGGAAGACACTCTTAGGCAACCGAATACGCTAACTAGGGCTTACATCTCACCGTTAGCGGTATAAGTTTAATAAGATTGAGACTCGACAAACAACCATGCCAAGTCATGCAATGACCATGAATAAATCCATCATGTTATCATCCATTCAAACAACCCAATACATAGACGGTGCCCAATCATGCAATGACCATGAATAATATCATGAAATCACGCATTCAAGAACGACGACACAAGACGACATCTCTCACGGTAAATGAAACGCACTAGCAACGTGTACATTGCAAGTATGATTAAAAGGCATCCACGGGATAAACATGTCCCTGAACGCATACACGATCACATTTCGTATATGTAGACTAATTTCCTCCGGTAGGACGACGATAATAATACGGTCCTAGTCTAAATCTGGCCAGAATCCCGGAATCGCATTTTCCAGTTCGACATGCGATAAACATTTCGCATCCAAGACTCGGTCAATCATATGACGCCGAGTACCCCAAATTCGGTAGCAAAAATTCACGAAAGAGGCGGAAAAGAGCTCGAGCCACATAACAAGCGGTACGCTACATGCAAATAACACCACCTCGCAAGTACACAACATTTGACGGCCGGGTCGATCAACGCAATGCGTTCAACTCCCAACAACGTCGTCGTATGCCCACTACACATGCAATTAAGCAGTAGGATACCTCTCAGTTCCGACATTCCAGCCTTACGAACGGGAAGGTAGCCAAGGGAATGAGAGTACAAAGCACAAGACAAAATAGTGCTCAAACCGTATCATTTGTAAAAACCGACTCAAAGTGGGACATAGCAAAAACCGTCACAAAAACATGTGAATATGGCATTATATAAACTTAAATATGATGAAAATGAATCAATACATGATACATAAGCATGAGAGCAAGTTTAGGAAGCATAATGAATAAAAACATAGATCACCTCTCCAAAACAACGTTGTTTGGAAACCAACGAAAACAAGGGTCCACTTCAAACGGTCATAACTAGAGTTCTAGACATGGGAATGCAGAAATTCCAAGTCTAGGTGATAGCTTATCCTCTTACGGTTCCAACGAGTTGTCACAAGCCCAAAACAAGCAAGTAACGAAGGAGATATGATCATTCTACCAAAAAGGGTCAGTGCAGTGAAACTGCACAAGTCACGACCGTGACTTGTATTTCACGACCGTGAGATGTGTTACCAATTCACCCGTGAGCCTTCAACAAAATTCAATCCTATCATTTTCAATTCTCATAATCTACTTCTATTAACTATCAACAATCAATATTCATCATCAACAATCATCAACTAACAACATTCATCATCACTAACATGAATCCTAAGCTTTCTAGTCGTATTCTAAATACGAATTCTAACATATAAAGCATGTAAAACACGTAAATGATATCGAGTAACCCTTCACCGTTACCTTTTAGCGTCTTTAAACGGTTTCTAAACCTTCCTAGTCTCCACCTACATACAATTACATAATAAAAGATGAATATCATTCACCTTGAGAAAGACGGATAATTTAAAAAGCGAGAAGACGGTAATTTTATTACCAATACGGATAGAGGAAGCTAAGAGGGGAAGAATAAGACGAACTTACGTGAATTCCAATAAGAAACGAAGGAGATACGGTGAATCTAAGCTTGGAAAGATTATGGAAGAAGGGTTTTGGGTTTCTTAGTGATGAAGTAAGTTGATGTTTGAGTTGTGTAAGAAAAATAGATTAAAGAGGTAGTATGAGATATTTAAGTGGAAAAATCAAGAAAAGTCAAAGTCGACTTAAAAGTCAAGAAAAGTCAAAGACGACTTAAAAGTCAAGAAAAGTCAAAGACGACTTAAAAGTCAAGAAAAGTCAAACTCGCCTTAAAACGGGATTCTCATGGAATCTCGCGGAAATTCCAAATACGAACTCGGAAATTCTAAATTCGACTCGGAACATAAAATTCTAAATTAAAACTTAAATTTGCTGAAAGGTATCCGTAAAATATTTTCACTAGAAAAATAGGGTACATTTCCGGGTGTTACAATCTGTTACTATTCTAGAATCGTTTCTAACTTCCTCCTCTCAACACCCGGGACTCAACATGTCTGCAGTACCGTTGCTCTACATCTTATTGGAGATGCCCTTTTGTGTCGTCCCTGTTTATCGACCACCTAAGCGCCTTGGCTAGGCATTTTCTTTCAATTTCAACAAAACTTTCTTCCACAATTTCTTGTGGTGGACTTATAACAATGCTAGCCGAGTTGTATGATTTATAGCATAGCCACCTTAGTGCGTCCGGGTGTATTTGGTTGGAAGAGTCCTATTTGAAATGGATCAAGAATATTAAAAATTTCCACTTTTATGAAATCATTAACTCCCGATTCATGATCTTGCCTAACCCCGAACACACCACAATTCATGACCTAGTTAATTGGGGAT